>JAFVLL020013850.1:0-132265 GCA_021397915.2 Tor tambroides | reverse complement strand
GGTGGCTACGGCTATGGAGGCGGCACGTACATGGACCCAAAATCAGGCAAGGGCTTCATCATCGCGATTGCAGCAATCACCTTTATCGCTGTGCTCATCATCTTCATCCTGGTGGTGTCGAGACAGAACGCTGCACAGTCTCCCTCATTCTATCTGGCCTCCATCATTATTTGTGCCATCCTGGCTGCACTCATGCTCATCGCCACCATCGTGTACCTGGTCGCTGTTAACCCCACCTCTCAGACGTCTGGATCCATGATGTATAATCAGATCTTGCAGCTGTGTGCACAATACCAGAACCAAGATCAGGCCTCTGGCATCTTCATCAATCAATATTTATACCACTACTGTGTAGTTGAGCCTGAAGAGGTGAGCATGTTCTCCTGACTGAGAGTAGGCCATCTTCATAATAATATTTGTTCAGTTCAGGTTGACGATTATCAGATGCAACTTAATACCTTTCTGTTGTGTAGAAACGCTAGTTGAGATTCATGCAGACACAGAAGCCAGTTTGCCACATTGTCCTCTATATTGTTGTTCATTTACAGTGCTATTTAAAGTGCTATTTCTTTCTTTCTCTCTCTTCAAGGCCATTGCCGTTGTTCTTGGGTTTCTGGTTGTGGTCGGATTGATCATCTTACTTGTGTTCGCTGTGAAGACCCGAGGGCAGATCAGGAGATACGGCAGGGAGCGCGTTCTGTGGTATGATGTGAAGACCATCACTGACGGCCTCACGTCTCAAGGCATCGGGGAATGGGTGAGAATTTTCACTAGCAAATTCCACAAAAGATATGTTTCACTTCCTGCTCATGTTAGTTTTGTGTATTTCTTTATACAGTACAACGCATGGATTTATGATATCATGAAATTTAATACCGTTTAATACATCTTGTTTTATTTTCAAATCTTGCTATGTGGTGCCTATAGTTGCTCCACTGTGTTTAGGAGTATCCTTGGTCTAGAGCATTGCTATTAAGACTCTTCCATGAAGAGAATTTCAGAGCAAGGTTTCCACAAAGAGGTGTTTTTATGTCTAGTTTCTGGGTGTGTCCTCTTAAGCACTTTCACTTGATGGAAAACATGATTATGATCCAAAATTCCATGATGAAACGCTTAATAATGACTTAAAAGTTTATAAACTGGTAGGTGGGAATTGTTAGACCAAAAACATTATCATGTTCTTGTGTTACTAGGTCACTCCATTGGCTTTGTTCTTACACAATTCACCGTGTAAGCAGTGGTATTTTTGTCCTTTATGTCATGATGGTATTTGTGGAAGCGGTGGAACCGGTTTTGCCTGGCTTTAATGTTTGTCCAGACTATTTACCATACAAAAAGACAGCTGAGTGCATTGGGGAAACAGAGAAGCTCAAGTAAAAGAGGCCTACAGCAACACTTACAGGAGTTACAGACTACCAAATGATGAGAGAAAATGTTTTGAGATTACAAATGTTGTCATGCTGGCTGTATGAAGCAGTGAGGTATTAAAAAACACTTTGGAAAAACACCTTTTGATGCAGTGTTAATAGTGCTACAAAGAGGACTTGTAACAGGTTTCAATGTGTCAACATTTTTTTTTTTTTTTTAATTGTTAAATGCACATGATGTTTACAAACCATAAAAATGAAATATGAAACAGTTGAAAGGTGAGATAAATAGTTTCATATGGAATTGCCTCCATGAAAGTTTATTTATTTGTTTAAATGTCTCAATATGAACTCAGACTTTCTTTGTTTTTCTTCAGGTTAATAATGTGTCTGGAGATCCAGAGGCTTTTG
Source organism: Tor tambroides (assembly GCA_021397915.2). Classification (NCBI taxonomy): domain Eukaryota; kingdom Metazoa; phylum Chordata; class Actinopteri; order Cypriniformes; family Cyprinidae; genus Tor; species Tor tambroides. The sequence continues at coordinate 130,487 of JAFVLL020013850.1, read as the reverse complement.
TTAATGACCACAATGATAAAATCGGGGTTGCCCAGCCAATGGTTCACAGCCAGAAACCAATTTACCTTCCAAGGTAGATCATCTCATTGCTTTTAAAGATTTTATTGCAAAAGTAAATGCATAGCAAATGCATGACTTTTCATCCTTCTGTAGACTTTGTTCAGTGATTTTGCCTTAATAGGGCTTGACTATTCTAGAATAAGTTTGATTATTATAGATATTAATTACATTTGTAGTGGCTAACTATAAAGATATTTGTATGAAATTTAATAATCACAAAAAAAAAAAAAATTGTAAGCAGAATGACCACTTCTATTAATCAGCCACGTGAGCACAGACTGACTCAAAATGATTGGTCAGCCAGCCCAATATTAGTCTTTCACTAGACGAGGTGCCACAGAGTGAAGGAATCCAGGAAATCTTGTCCCTGTCTGAATAGGACCGGGTGGATTTTGTTTTGTCATGAACACGAATAACCAGTTTCACAAACTGATTATGTGAACTAACTGAAACTATTGTAATCAGAAAGCTATTCTCACTCTGTCAGTTACAATCAAAATTGTAATAATATCACACCCAAGTTAACAAAATTTCTAATGGTGTTTTTTTTAAAAATTTTTATTTAAATCAAAAGTGGTTCTGATGTGACAAGCTCTTTAAGTGGACTGAAGAGTAAACTAAGAGACTATGACACTGGAGAGTCTGGAGATGAGCTGGACACTGACTATCAAAGGTGAGGAAAATCTTTGAGTTATAGTTGGTAGTACTGGAGCACTTTTTAAAAAATACTCCGCATTTAGGAATTTTTGTATTCAGTAACACTCTTGTCATATTTCCCCCTTTACCTCTATTCTGTGCTGCTATGCTCTCAGTGAGTATCCTCCCATCATTAATGAGCAGGAGAGGCTTGATTACAAGAGAGAGTTTGACAGTGACCACATGGAGTACAAGCGTCTTCAGGCTGAGCTAGATGATATTAATCAGGGTTTGGCAGAAGCAGATCGAGAGCTTTATAGCTTACAGGAAGGCAGCCCACAGTTCATGGTATGTAATCTATAAAATGAAACAAAAATTCACATGCTAAAGGTTATGGGTGACAAGTCTTAGAGTACAGAGTCACTTAATCTGTGGTTTTCACAGTATCTCTTTCACATTTAAATAAAAATAAACTTCTTTAACAATATTAAGCATTAATTTGAATAATGTCTCTCCTGTTTTCATCATTGTTATTCAAATATGTTACATTAATATATATTACTCTTGTTTTTATCCCTAAAAAGGATGCCATGGATGTATACAACAGGCTCAAAAGTTTGAAGAAGGTAAACTCTTTCGGATTAGAATATTGTGAATTGCATAATTTGTCACAGCTGTTAAAAAGAACTAATGTTTATAGTAGATCATGATTATGACTTAAGTGTATTGGTGCAAATGTAAATGCTGACCTGTTTCCTTTCTCACAGTCTTCAGACTATCAGATGAAAAAGAAAAGGTGTAAACAGCTGAAGACAAAACTGTCCTTGATCAAAAGAAGGGTTAGCGACTATGACCACAGACAGTAAAAGTTGGCACTGGAAACTCAGGAGAGTATGTTATGTCATTTGATGTTTTTTGGGACTTTACTGTATCTGTATTTCTGTATTAAAAATCTGTATCACTGTATTACTATCAAGACCTGTATGGCTGCTGGATGACAGGTTTTTGCGTTTGAGCCAAACTAAGCTTGTTCAAAATATTGTGGTATCAATGAAGTGTTTTGTTTTAATTTTTTTAAAGCTGGATGAAGTCTCCTTTTAACCTTTTATCTTTTGCCACAGTCAAGTCAAAGTTAGTGTATCTTATATTATGAGCAAAACTGTGACCACTTTTTGTTGTAGTTTCAGGGATCTTCAAGCAAAGACATTCTAATGTTGTTTGTTATAATAATGTCTTAGTGAATTTTCTTTCTTTCTTTTTTTTCTTTTTAATTTTTTTTTTAACTTGATTAAACTGTCACCAGAATAATAGTCTATTCTGTTTATTTTTTTTTAAAGCACACACTTGCAGAATAGGTTTGAATTCAATTGCAGTTATATAATTTGGTTCTTTATATCAATTCTGACAAATTTATAGTGAATTCAACTATTTTAATTTGGCAGGCGAATTGTTGAATATACAGTAGTTTATTATTATTTTTTTGCTCGTTATTTGTGTACATAGTAAAATAAAGACATTCAATTTCCCAATGTCGTCTTTTGTATTCATTTCGGCTCCTGAAATTAATTAAAGTGGGCAACTAAAAGCTAATCATAAACTTGTTTTATGGATTCATATATGGAGCATGTAGGCCCTCCCATAACTCGGAACTATTGTTCAGTTTTTGTACCGGAAGACAAAACAAATCGACGGACAAGGGTTGTCCGGAAGTAAATATCGGATGAATTGGGTTGTTTTTATAGTCTACTGAGCAAGTTACATATTAATATGCCATTAATACAAAAATCCAGTTTATAGGCATTTTCCTGTATTCGCTGTTATAAGTTTAAAGTAGGAAAATCTATACAACGTATAAGGGAGTCTCTGTGAGGAGACCAAATGCAGAAATCTATTGAAACATCTGAGAGTACAAACGTTTCGGAAGAATAGAATAACTGTATAATATTCCCCCTAAAGAAAGCTTACAGTCTGTTAAAATTATAAAACATGGATGAAGAACCAGAGAGAGCAAAACGCTGGGAAGGAGGATACGAACGAACATGGTGAGAAGTTGAGCTTTATGCTTACTTTAACTCGTGTGCGTTTTCAATTTAAATCCATTATTTACCTCAAATTGCCACCAAAAAGCGGTCATTGTTAATAAAATATATTTCATAAAATAATATTTATTCCGTCAATAATTGCATAAAACAGAAAGGCTCAGAAACAATGGTTTAGTATGCAACTGTGGCTGGTATGTTTGTAAGGGGCATCACCAGACTGTCACTAATATTTATTAAAACACATGAGAACACATACGCTGTAATGAGAAGTTGACATGTGTCTCTCTTAGGGAGGTGCTGAAGGAGGATGAATCTGGATCTCTCAAAGCTACTGTGGAGGACATTCTTTTCCAGGCAAAGAGGAAAAGGTACAGGACTCAAATGCAAAATTTAAAAATCAGTGTGAGCTGGTTGTATATTGCTTTGATATTCAATTACAGTCTCTGTGTCAAATTACAGAGTGTTTGAGAGTCATGGACAAGTTCGGCTTGGGATGGTAAGATGCATTTTAGTGTCCTCCATAGTTATATCATTATTTTTTGTTGTTGGAGACGACGTGTAATCATGCGTATAATTCCCACCAAACCAGATGCGGCACCTCTATGTGATCATTGACTCATCTAGATCAATGGAAGATCAAGATCTGAAGCCCAACAGGCTCACCTCAACCTTGAAGGTTAGTAGTACTGCATCTGTAGTGGCGTATAGAAGCCTAACGTTATATGAAATCTGATCTTTCATTTTGCATTCTTCAGCTGATGGAGTATTTTGTAGAGGAATACTTTGACCAGAATCCAATCAGTCAGGTAATGCACTTGTCTTTGTATCTGTCTGTGAGTGTTTACAGTGTGTGCAGCTTCTGTTAACTATACCATATCGTCACAGATAGGGATCATTACCACTAAGAACAAGAGGGCGGAGAAGCTCACTGATCTTGCAGGTTGATGCATTAGTATTATGTTTGCATGGTTTGAGAAGTTTTCTTTATCATGATCTTCACTTGACATTGTTTTACTCTTACCAGGAAACCCTAAGAAGCATATAGCAGCTCTGAAGAAAGCCGTGGACTCCACGTGTGTTGGCGAACCATCTCTCTACAACTCTCTGAACTTGGCTATGCAGACTCTAAAGTAAGGCACATGTCACTTCCATCTGGAACTGAAATGCCACAGTGTTGCATACAGTGCTTCATAATCTACACATCCCTTTACCGCAGTAACCATATTTCTATTTTCATGCAGACACATGCCTGCTCATACAAGCAAAGAGATCCTGGTTGTTTTCAGCAGCCTTACCACCTGTGACCCAGCCAACATCTATGAGCTTATCAAAGTGAGTTTGAATGATGTTAATGGTGGCATACTGCAATGGTTTGATGAACACTGATTTCTTCGTGGTGTTGTGTTTTAATGTATCAACAGACTCTGAATGGTTTGAAGATCAGAGTGTCTGTGATCGGCCTGTCAGCAGAGGTTCGGGTGTGCACCATCCTCACAAGAGAAACTGGAGGTTGGTAGTCTTACTTTAACATGAATTCTCACTTGTATAATGTTTTATAAATTCTTTTTGGCGCATTAGGATCCTACAATGTGATTCTGGATGAGAGTCATTTTAAAGAGCTGCTGATGCTGCATGTGAAGCCGCCTCCAGCCAACTCCTCCTCAGAGTGCTCCCTCATTCGCATGGGTAATCACACAGTCATTGTCACCACATTTACACAATTTAAATGGAGTAAAATGTTGAAAGTACAACATGTATTACTGGTAGCAACTTAGTCAAAAATTATCTAAAATGTTTAAGAAGTATGTAGAACTGGGAATATTCTGCTGTTTGCCATTTTATTTTGTATATATTTTATGTCTTCCAGGATTTGACCTTATTTATGTCTGGGAAATTTTGTATTAGTGTAAGCTACAATATATATAATATGTATTCTTCTACAATATCTTTAATGTGCATAATAATTTGCTTAGGTTTCCCCCAGCATGTCATAGCCTCCATGTCTGATCAGGATGCCAAACCCTCGTTCAGCATGTCGTGAGTAGTTTAAATCTTATGTATGTAATCTTACACTCACCAACGCTGCATCTACTTAATCAAAAGTACAGCAAAAAAGTAATATTATGAAATATTATAACAATTTAAAATAAGTTTTAATGTAATGTAATACAATATAATGACAAAGCTGAATTTTCAACAGCCTTTATGTGTCACATGACCCTTCAGAAATCATTCTAATATGCTGATTTGGTGCTCAAGAATTGAGTTAAAAACTGTTGTTCTGCTTTATATTTCTGTGGAAACCATGATATATTTTTTTCAGAATTTTATTGTTGAATAGAATAAAAAAAAAACTAAAATTTGAAATAGAAATCTTTTGTAACCTCAAATATCTTTACTGTCACTTTTGAACAATTTAATGCATCCCAAACTTTTGAATGGTATCTTTAATGTATAATTAATTATATTGTTTATAATTTGAAATAATATTCATTATAGTTCATTTTCTAATATATTTTAGGCACCTAGACAGCGCTGGTGAACCAGAACTCACTCTTGGCGGCTACTACTGTCCACAATGCAGAGCCAAATACACTGAGCTGCCAGTGGAGTGTAAAGTGTGTGGTATGTTCTCAGCATGTCCCTGTTCTTCAGTCTGTACACTAATCTTCAGAGAGCATCCATGTGTTCAGTTCTCACAGCCTGTGTCTTCTTTCTGGTACAGGTCTGACTTTAGTTTCCGCTCCTCACTTGGCCCGTTCCTTCCACCACCTCTTCCCCCTTGAGGCCTTCCAGGAGACCCCACTTGAGGAGTATGAGGGCGAGAGGTGAGCCCCACACTCACTCTGTGAAAACCCCTCTGTCTCATTACAACATATATCATAGCATTATTCTGTCTTTTCAGGTTCTGTGAAGCTTGCCAAGGAGAGCTGAAAGACAAAAGTGTAGGTTTTCCTATTTCAAATCTTTTGCATGGGAACATTAATGGTTTCTTGTTTAAATGACATGTAGCCTCTGTTTTCTCCTCTCTGCAGGTGTTTACTTGTCTAGCATGTAAAAAAGTGTTCTGTGTGGAGTGTGATCTCTTCATTCATGACACACTGCACTGCTGTCCTGGCTGCATGCAGACTGACAGGACGTCCTGATGTAAGATGGCCTCACTACAAGACATCTGTGAACTTCAGTACAAGTAGAAACTGAGAAATCATGCAGAAGAAAAAGAGGAAGTCATCAGCCACAGATTCAGATTCTCACTGATTATTGAGGGTTAATGTAATGAAAGCCAATGCTTGTCACATCTTTGGCATCTTTCTGTTTACTTGCATCATTTAGTTGTGCTCAAGCTGTAACTGTATGAAAGGGCGCCCCCTATGGGGAAAAGTGTCTCACTGGACCAAATGAAACCAGCATCAGAGAAAAACAATTTGTGGTGTTTTTTCAGTGTTCTATTTCTATTGAAGCCACTTAGTTGTAATAGATTTTACATGACAACTGTTTCACTATTTTGTTTCCTACATACCATGTTAATATACTTGCCTGTGCTCAATGACGCAGATGCAAACCTGTAACTAGGTGTTGAAATGAATTGTTCAAACAAATTACATTTTTTTCTTTTAAAACTGTACCGACTTTGCATGACTTGTTTTTGCAAACTAAATGATTATATTTTGTATAAATGATTGCTGGTATATAAATTTAAGGTGTTGTAGCAAAATGTCTCGATTTCTAGAGTTAGTTGATTGCAAGGACAAAACAGTGTATGACAAAAATAAAAGATATTACAAAAGTAATCCAATTCACAAGAATTTCATTTCAATACGAAAGGTTGGAGACAGATGAGATTCTTAAATTTGACCTTTACAAGCAATGGCACAGCTATTCAAAAATATTCTCCCCATATTCACAAATTCAGAATTACTTATTTTACACACTTTAGCACACCAAAGTTCTCATCAAAACTCCTGCATCATATTATATTACATTATAAAATGTATACACCTATGACTTTGACATTCACAGTATAAGTGCTTCACAGCTCTGTATTTTTGTGCTGGTCATAGTGTCTGTGCAGCCAGGCCTTCAGTAGTGGGAGGTTCTTGTCCATCCAGCGAATGTTCTCTTCAATGTTCTCCAGGGCTTGCTGAATACATCTCAATTCTGCTCCAGTCTCAGTCCTCAAAGAACTGAAGAAACTACGAATCTGAAGGAGAGAAACACTTCATGTAATGAAAGATCATATATTTTTTTTAGTCTAGACCAACTGATGAAAGCTCCTAATTATTTGTTGTCTTTATTTATTTGTATAAAAACCCCCAATACCTACCTCAGCTAGCTTTTCTCTGGTGGAATACTGGTTGGTCACTCCCACAACCATGTGCGCTATAGAGTGTGAGCCAAGATCAAACCTATAAACAAATACTTGAAGTCATTAAAGGGCTCAGACTATACCACTATCGTGTGTCTAATTAAATCAGTATCTTACTTCTTAATCAGGGAGTCCCAGTTAGCTTTTAAAAAGTCCCATGCGTGTTTATAGGCCTTAGGATTTACACTGACTGAAGTCACAACATATGGCAGATCCTGAGTCTTCATCACCTCTCCCACCAGACTCTGCTCCATCATCCTGAAACAAATGAAGGATGACATGAGTGACTCTTCTTATTTTCCTAAACTGATGTATATCTGAACGTCTCACCATTTTAGCTTGTGATCGAGAGGGCTGGTCGTGAGGGCCATCTCTATCCTGCTCTTCATCGAGACGTACATGGACTCCTTGTACTTCTCAAACAAGAAATCCCAGCCATCCTCAGTTCGGGCGCCAACAGAAAACACAGCCATAGTAACATCATTAGGAAGACTAGAGGCAAAAAAGGACAAAAATAATTCATTTCTCCTTACTGTTTCATTCATTAAGGGAGGAAAAAAGAAAACATGCTATTACTTTTCCAGATGCTTGGGATTTCTTGAGTTTTCAATGGAAACAGTGTAGACCAAAGTGTTCATTGTTCACAAGGAAGTTTCAAAAAGGAAAGAAAATGATGACCTCTCACCTCATATCCCCATCTGAGTCCCTCCACTGGTGGAAGAGCTGGGTAGCGGTGCTGACACAGTGAGGATGACCCCGCACACAGCCGAACAGGAGCAGGTAGCTGCGCAGCATCCTCTGAGACACAGAGCCATCATCAGTCCACGACTGCTGGTCTATCAGCTTCCTGAACAGCTGCAGTATGTAGCCCTGGACCACAGCGAGAGAACCAGCATTAGTTACACAACTGCAGCAGGGAACAAAGCATGGTGAGTTTATTTATACAACTCATTTCATACAAAATGGGAATTTAATGTGTTTTACATAATCACAATAAAGAGTAATAAGATAAACTTTTGAAAAAAAAAAAACGATGAAAGCCCTTGTTGGTCAGTTTTTTTAAATGAACTAACAAGGGCTTTCACACTTTTTCAGTGGTCACGATTATTTAAGAATCACATCAAATTTGCAGTAACAAAGAGCACTTTTCTAGCCAATTAAATACTTTAGAAATTAGCATAACTAGAAAACTCTATATTCATTACAGAAATTTCCATGACTTTTTTTTTTTTTTTTTTTTTTTTTTTAAATGTATTTAACTTCCAAGATAAATCACAATTTTCCAGATGACAAAATGACCATTTTTCCATACCAAATTTTATAATGTATACTACTGTTCAAAAGTTTGGCATCAGTAAGATTTTTTTTAAAAGTAATGAATACTTCTAATGCACTGGATTGATTAAAAGTGACATTTTCTGTTCGAAATAAATTCTGTTTCTACAAAAATATTACGCAGCACTGTTGTTTTCAACACTGATATTAATAAAAAATGTTTCTTAAGCACTAAATCAGTATATTAGAATGATTTCTGAAAGATCACTTGACACTGAAGACTGGAGTAATGGCTGCTGAAAATTCAGCTTTACAATCACAGGAATGAATTATTCTATATAAAACAAACAAACAAAAAGGTTATTTTAAATTGTAATAATATTTCACAATATCACTGTTTTTACTGCACTACTGAATTATTTTTTATTGAATGATCTATTATTAAATGTCAAGATAGATTTTAGTTTTATTCTCAGAATTGCAAAGAAGCTGATTTCAAATCTGAATCCTGAATGAATTAATCCACGAGCTAGGAAGATCACTGTGATCACTGACTGACCTTCATCTGGTTCTCCAGCTCCACCATGTCTCTCTTCTCCATCAGTTTGTACAGAGGCACAAGCTCACTGAAGCCCTGTGTCACTGGCATAATCTCAGTTTCCTTGCTTAGGTACAGGGTCAGGTCTAAAGCCTTATCCAGCGGAAGCTTACCAACACTGTCCAGAACACACACGGAGGGAGGATGATTTTAAATCAACCAGAGCACGAGAGCTTGCCAACACTTTTATTGTATACTCTGCAGTACTTTACATTGACTTGTTTGACTCCTGATACATTTTCATCCCACTGACCAATAAGAGCACACACTGTACGCAGATGAATGAGAACTGACCTGACCAGCTGGAAGGCATTGTTGATGAGGCTGGCCCGGTCATTGCTGCTGAGCGCTGTGTGATTGTGTTTGAGCAGCGTGATGAGGTCATCCCAGCCAGAACCCTCATAGTGCACAATATAATATCCACTCATGTCCACATTAAACTTGATCCAGTCCACCTCCTCCGACAAATACAGAACATCTATGACGACATACACAACAGATCTGTTAGAAATCAGTGCTTCAGTGTTCTATGGATGTTCTTTCACTGTTTAAACACTGACATTTTAAAAACTTTAAAACAAATGAATTTAAATTATCAAAATATATTATAATAATATTTAATAATAGCACACAAATTGTAATATTATTAAATAATTCTATTGAAACAAATACCTGTTTTGGTCTTAAGCAGGAAGCGGTGCACTGTGGTTGAGTCGCTGGTAATGTAAGTCAACGGAACGTGCCACAGAAAGCTGTAAGATCAAGAATTTACAACCAAGTGTAAAAAAAAAAGGACAATTAAGAGTCTGAAAATAAGTCAATAAATCTTTATAAAGCCCCTTGTACACAAAGAGGGCCTTGCTGTCACAAAGCAAATGGAATTTATTTTCAGCAAGAGTTCACGATCACTGGCAATGCGTCTCCTGTGAGATACTGTTGTTGAATATCTGCATGGCAGAGGCGTTTGTTACTGTGAGTGATTTTACTTTGTACATGATTTATATCTGTGCACATACAAGGATATAATTCTGATGTGTGGAAAAATGATGTGTCGAAAACGTGTCAAAAAATTGAGTGACTTGGATTCATGCATTGATGATAATTCATCTTGTTCACGATATGTATGTTTCACTGCTGCCCCACCGTTTTAGCTGCAAGAAAACTCACATCTTATTTTGACTGCAATACATCTCAACTGTGACAGCATTTTTAACCCTCTGTTGTTGTTGGCGGTCCAAAGTGACTGTTTTTTGTACCATATTTCAACTTAAACTGTGGTAAATCTTGAATGCTTTGGACGCAGACTTACGTTTGGTCTCTTTTTAAAGAAGACAATTAGTGCTGAAATGAGAAATGTTTAAAAAGTGAAACAAAAAAAGATTATTATAATGAAAAATGCACAGAAATACTATTTTAAAATGTTACATCAAAAATATATTTTCCAAAACATGTTTTACTCTGAAACTGCTAGAGTTGTGCTCCAAATTTGAGGTTGATATCTCCAAAAAAAAAAAAAAGCTTTCAGTACGTTTTTGTTTGGGCACAGTACCAAACATTTCTACTAGATCAAATTAGCTTCCCAATCATTTCCAATGTGGTCATTTTTACCGCAAAAAATACATGTGTGACTATTTTTTTCAGGACCATTTAACCTTTTCAAATCATGATTTTTTTTTTTTTTTTTGGTGCGTGTAAATGACTGTACAGCACCAGAGGGCTAAAAGAATAAACCCTGAATAAATCATATATAAAAAATAAAATCACTATCAGTATCACAGGCATAAAAATTAAGAAACCGTCGATCTCTGATATTAATATTAAACCTGGATGTTTGTGAGGGGTCATCACTCTTGAGGTAACGCTCTTGACTTAGTCTGACTTCGCGACCTTTGACCTCCACTGTAATGAGTGGAAAGCCCTCCTGCAATGTCCATGTCTCCATCATAGCCTTAACATCCAGCTCGTCCTCAGCGTGCCATTTCTAAAAGATAAAATATCACAGAAGTAAAGTACATGACAACACACCACTTAAAAACAGGGTAAAGAGAGTTCAGATTAATGATTAACAAAGTAACCCACAGAAGCTCCAGAGTCTGAGACTGAGCGCCGGCAGGACTCATCACCCTTCAGTCTGCCTTCATCCAGACCATCAGAGTCACACACCTACAACAGAGAGAGACTTTGAAAACTTGTTAACACTCACTACTATATCATGAGACAGTTTGATCCCATACTCCTAAAAACTTTGTGAAATTTTGTGAGCAAAAAAGGTCCATTGTCAGTAGTGTAGCAAGTGTAGTCTTTTTTTAAAACAAGCAGCTTTCTGTTTGATAATGTGGCAAATTTGCTCAACTAACTATGGTTGCATGGAATGATGACTGATGACTGGATTTCACCTGGGAAACTTAACAGGTAAATGTAAACGCAACTAATGAATTAGAAGAAAGTTTACTGCAGAGTTCTATGCATCTGTATCACACATGTAATTTGTACTCACATTGGTCAGACTTTCCCACAGGTTACTATTGACCGTATTCTGGTAACTGTAGCGTTTTAGGTATTTCACAATGCCCAATTTAAACGCATCTGGGGTCAGAAACTCTCTCAGCATGTTCAGAATACAAGCCCCCTGAAATGACATTAACAATTCTAAAATGGTTTTAAAAAGCTTTTGAAAGAGTATAACAAGAAACACATCTTGCACAGGAAAACTTTCCAAAGTTTGATTTTGCACCTTGTCATAGGAAACATCATCAAACATTTCCTGTATCTGAGCAGGGTTCTCCACCGGTGTGGACACCGGGTGAGAGGAGCTCAAGGAGTCTACCTCCATGGCCTCAAAACACTTGCCTAAGAAATAATCCTCCTGTGGCACAAAGAAAATTGGCGATTTACATTAGCACAGATTTTCATCCAACTCATGCTAAGTGCTTTTAAAATTATGATTATGAAAATAAAAAGCTTTTTACAAAAACTTACAACTTGCAGTTCAGGATTGGTGATGTTGACAGACACAAACTCCATGAACTTGGCAAAACCTTCGTTCAGCCACAGATCATTCCACCACTGCATGGTCACCAGGTTTCCAAACCACTGACAAGAACAGACAAAAAATGAACAATTCATTAATTAACCACAGCAACATATAGAATAATTACTAGAATACATCCCATAATAGTTAACTGATGTCATAAGTTCACCTGATGGGCCAGTTCATGGGCGATAATCATCGTGATGCCCAGCTTGTCAGAAGCAGAAGACTTGTGGGGGTCAAAAAGAAGGCCTGATTCCCGGTAGGTGGTCAGACCCCAATTCTCCATCGCTCCAGACTGGAAGTCTGGGATAGCAGCAAGATCTACAGAGCAGATTATATAAATGGTGAACTCAGAAATGGTGAACTTGCATTTTAAGTAGTAGACGAAACGCCCATGTGGAGCTAACCCTGTTTGGGTAGAGGGTACGGAATATCAAAGTAGTCATCATAGAAGTCAAGCAGTTTCACTGCAGCATCCAGAGGAAACTCTGCCTGGTCAATCTTCTCTGGCACAGCATACACTGAAATCTGAATTCACATCAAATAAATACATTTATGGAGCATCACAAAAAGTGATAATTGATGGAGGTGGGATCTTATGGTACATAAGGGCTTGGTTTGGTTTTAATGATATAAGACAGATCATCTTCTAACCTGCACTCCATGCTGACTCGTCTTGCTGATAGATAGAAAGTCAGAGACAATGAAGGCCACCAGGTATGTGCTCATCTTAACACTCACATCAAACTGGTCCTCAAAAAGGCCGCCTGGCAGCTCTAATGTTCTCAGCTGGAGTAAAGAAAAAAAAGAAAAAAAAAAAAAAAGAAAAAAAAAAAGAGTAGGCTCAACAGAAAAATCAGAGTCTCCAATGGCAGATTAATAGTTCATGCACTTTATGATTTATTCAGGTTTTAGTCAGAAAAGAGCAGGATTGATCAATGGAGGTTCTATAGATATTATAACACCACCTTAGGCATGTTTGAGAGGGCAATATGCTTTGCTTCTCTGCGAATCCGCACAGAAAAGTTGGCTTTGAAGGCAGGTTCATCAAAACAGGGAAAGGCTGCCCGGGCACTAGTTGGCTCAAACTGTGTGGAAGCCACAACCCTGGGAATGTGAATGGCACAACATCAGATTGTTACTTCTAAAAATTGATAAATCACTTTCAGAGCCACTCAGAGAGATACCGGCTGTGCTTACATAAGGGTTCTCACCTGAGGTCTCCCTTGCTGGTGCGATATGTGCTTTTGTAAAATCCATGAAAGCTCTCAGAGAGGTTGGCGGCGAACTCCAGTTGAATTGAATATACATGGCCTCTCTTCAGCACTGCATGCTCAGATATAAGTGCAATCTGCTGGAAGTATGGGTATTCTAGCCACCTTTAGGGCCTGTAGCTGACCTATGTCTGACGCTAGCAACCTTGCATTGGAGATATGAAGATCTTTGCTGTGCAGTATGATATTCTTGGTGTTTTCGTGGACCTCAATTTGGATCTGCACCACTCCAGTAAAGTCTAAACTTGTGAGGTTGGGGTGGATAAGGAGATGGTAATGAATGGGAGATACTGTGTCTGGAAGTCTCATTTTGTTCCATGGGAATGGTTCTCCATTGGTTGATGTGGGGAATGAAGTGGACTCTTGAGTGACTGCAGCCCAGAGGTTAATGGGCAAAACTATGAGATTCACAAGCAGAGCAAACCGAATCATGGCTGCAGTGCTACACTGTAGGGAAAAAGAGGAAAAATGTATTATAAGCTCGATAATACAACACCAGCTCATAAGCTTAATACGGGCTTGATTACTTTGAACAAGTTCTGTTTTCGCCTTTGTTTAAAAATAATTTAGTGAGAAAGTGTATAATAATGCACATATATACACTGCACATCCCCTCTTGTAGAAATCTCATGTTTCCGAATCAATAAGTTTACGTCATGATGTATTCATATTCACATCCCAGTAAAGCCATATGTTGCACTTTTACTGATCGATTATGTATAATTAATAAGAGTATTTATTGTAATTTCACATGTCCAATGTCTGTTAGTTGCGCATATGATTCTGCTCATAAAAACATCATCATTTACAGAATAAACGCTTTTTTATAACACTTTTTAATAGTATTTGTTAAAAACAACGCCGTTTCGCACGTGTTAAGAATGTCATGCAGGCAAGTGCAAGATGCTCTACTTAGCTTAACTTACCGGTTTCCTACTCCTATGATACATGTTCGAGAGCGACAGTTCAGTCATTCTTGACCTGTTTTGTGAACCATTTCAACAGTTTGATTAAAAAGGATCAAATTCGCGGTAAATTTAATGAAAATTCTACATTCGGTTATGCACAACACCAACGTCTTGTACTGTGATGTAAACCGAAACAGCACTGCGCGTGCAATACGCTTAACCAAACGTCATCTGTACCGTATTGTCACGTGCCAGAGATAAAGTTCAAGTTTATTTTCATATCACAGAATACTTACAACTACGAACTACGCTTTTCAGTTAAAATCCTCGATGTGTTCAAAATGAATCCAGGTTTGGTTCAGCTGAGCATTCAAATCAATTAATGTGAAAGTGAAAATACAATTCTTCAACATTTGCATCATGGGAAGTTGTTGTTTTTTTTTTTTTTTTTTTTTTTTTTTTAATTAAAGGCGCTGCTCTAACCGATTAGCTGTTGGACAATTTAATTATAAATTTAGGGTAACACTATAAAATAAACGCAATAAGTATGTAAAGTTGCATTTAAAGTGGTCAGTAACCATGTAGACGCATGTTGCCAGATCCTCCCCTTCAATTCCGCAGTCCGTGGAAATGAACCTGAACCTTAAAATGCCATCAGGAAGACTGTACTGTACACTGTAATATTGTAATTGAATGAATGAATGAATTTATTTTGTTTTAAAATAATTTATTTAAAATTCTGTTGTCGTAAAAATATACATATATACTGTATATATACATACATATATATATACACACACATATATGTGTGTGTGTGTGTGTGTGTGTGTATTTATATATATACTGAACCCCCACTCTCTCTCTCTATATATATATACACACATACAGGTGCATTTAAAAAAAATTTGAATATCGTGAATATATGTTGGTAGTTGTCATCATTTGTGCATACTCCTTATACATTTTTGGACACGTAATGCAAACATGAAAAATTGCAGCATGGGACAAAGTCTTTAATCATAACGTGTGACAGTCAATGTAGATGCATTCATGTAGATGTATGACTAGAACATGTTTTATAGTCAACCCCAGGGTTGCCACCCGTCCCTTAAAATACGGAATCGTCTTTAAAGGTAAAATGATGCGTCCCGTATCAAATCAATACGGGACGCGATTTGTCCCGTATTTTAGAAAGGGCAACAAGCTGAATCAACAAATAAGTATTTTGCACCTATTTAGCACCTCTAATAGTAATTATAATGAAATCAATTTCATAAAAAGTTAGAGAAGCTCATCTTGGCGTCTTTGTTTCCATAGCGATGATGGAGTCGCCTGATCTCGCGCTTTCAAGCGAGCGCTGCATGCGCTAAACCTGCGCGATTTAAAACATCTGGAGCTCACATCTGCCCTTTGAACACAAGACTCTCCAGATGTAGGGCTGAATGGGAAAGTTATCAGTGGCTCTGTCCAGTAATGATGAACGCGCAGTTTGCAGAGAAGCAATTGCTCACGGTGGACTGTCTGACTTAAAGGGATAGTTCACCCAAAAATGAAAATTTTGTCATCGTTTACACACCCACAAGTTGTTCCAAACCTGAAATAATTTTTTTTCTTCTGTTGAATATAAAAGAAAATACTTTGAAGAACGTGGGTAACCAGTCAGTTTCTGGTCCCCAATGACTCTGATAGTATTTTTTCTCTACTATGAAAGTTACTGAGGACCAGCAGCTCAGTTTAGTTTCCCACATTCTTCAAAGGATCTTCTTTTGTGTTAAGCAGAAGAAAGAACTTGCAGGTTTAGAACAACCTGGGTAAATTTTGACAGAATTTTCATTTTTGGGTGAACCATACTTTTAAAGTGACAGACACATCTTCTAAAGGCATAACTCTATTGTTTTATTAAAATTTGGATAGTCTGTTAGAGCTTGATAGACATAATTATTATATTTTTAGACATTATTAGACAGATGAATTAATAGATTATAATTAATTTTCGTCCCTATTTAGTAATTTATCATTTATATTCATAAATATATACATAATAAATAAGCATATATGTCATATACAATTTGACATTTTAAAAAGTTTAAAAATGCTAAATCATTTAGATTAAATGTAGTCCTAATTTAAGCAAATTAATAAAAAAAAAAAAAAGTTAAAAAAAAATGTTTTTCAGGGGGGGAGGGGGGGTGAATGTGTGTCCCTTATTTTGCCTCGCTGAAGGTGGCAACCCTAGTCAACCCGGAGATAAAGTCCAACATATCATTTCACTCAAATCATTAATGAGTAAACTTTATGGTTTAGTTGAATCTCTCTGGTCAGGAATAGGAATTTTGGTGAGCAGAAACATGACAAAACACTGACCTTCATCCATATAATCTTGACACTTAAGATTTTTTTCACACTCTCCTACCCACCACTCATCACAAGCTATATTAGAGGAGGACAGGGTTGGTTGGACGCATTCAGGAGGTGCACTGAGGCCTTTGACAAACTAACATTATGCTTAAGGAGGTGTTGTTGGGTCTCCTCACAGGAGCAGTGGCTTTGACTGTGGGGATTCTGCTGGGACACTTCGCCATTGACAAGGGCAGTCCAGGATGCATCTCGTGATGTGGATGAAGTATCATTGAGAAATTCCTTGCAGAATTGGATACCCATCAACTTAAAGAGAACCTCAGGTGAAGTATTTATATGTATGAGTACACTAGTAAGAGATTCAAAGACAGTTAAATGGCCAGCCTTGTAGAACAGCTTTGTTTCTTCCAGCTAAATTGAGAATTTACTTGGTCTCCTTCATCCAAACGGAGCTGACTAAGGTTCCCCACATGGCCACCACCCCTGGAGATGAAGCAACTGTAGATTTTATACTGAAGAGATGGCAGGACCCTAACACAGGCTTGGACAGTGCATGGAAGAAAGACTACAAGGTGTATCTGTCATTCCCAAACAAAACAAGCCCCAACAAAGTCTCTGTTGGTAAGACAGCATAGGATATCAAGTCAATACTTAACAATTGGTTTCAAAACAGCTCTGTGAAATTTTGTATATTTGCTTTCAGCACATTGAATGCAGTCAAAATCATATATTATCCAAAAATATGTTAATGTATAAGAAAATTAAGAAAGAAAAACTGTGTGATGACCTTTGGGGCTACTATATGACACTCATCTACTGATAGCTATTTGTTTTTTCTTTCACTGATGTTCCATGATTGACTTCATAATCAAGGGTTCATTGTTAGCATATCTTGCTATCGCTAACTTTATCAAAGGCTGATAAAATTGTGTCATTTTTATATAGATACTATAAAAGTGATATTAATGCCTGAATCAAATTGTGATATAGTCTAATATAGTGACTCATTTGTTTTATATGCAGGGAAAACTTGTCTATGCAAACCAAGGTAAAATGAGTGACTATGAGCTGTTAAACAGAACGCTGGATCTGAGGGGAACCATTGCCATCACCAGATACGGAGGAGAAGGGAAATCTAAAAAAGTGAGAAAACAAGTTAAATCTCTCAAAACCTTTCAAGAATTTATCAAGATAAGGAAAATGCAGAATTAGCTTTTCAGTTTAGATCTCTGACAAGATCTAGATTGTATGGCTTGAATGCGTAAAAACATTTTTACTCTTCTGTGGCATGAATGTAACAGGCTATAAATGCAGCCAAGTTTGGAATCGTTGGGGTGCTGGTCTATACCGAGCCACATGACATGAACGATGGCCTGATGTCAGAAAGTGAAACCTACCCTTACTCCTGGTATCTCCCACCTTCTGACGTCGAGCGAGGCTCATACAGCATTGATTTTGAAGACTTGTTAACACCTTACTTAGCTGCAAAGGGTAACTGGTTCTTTTTGATATTGAAACACATAAGGTATACAACATTTGACACATAGATAACATATGTAAATGTTTTCATTTGTAGATGATACCTACAGAATACCAAAAGACTTAACAGGTATTCCACCAATTCCAGCACAGCCAATAGGGTTTGAGGATGCTGAAAGATTAATCTGGTTAAGTGTAACTGTTTAAATATACGTTTTCTTTCTCTACTTACTCACTTTTTTAGAAAGTTTCCTTCTAATTCTTGACTGAATTATGTGTGACAGCGAGCTCGATGGGGACGATGCCCCTGATAATTGGCAAGGCTCATTGAACTGTACATACAAACTTGGTGGACCAGGGTTCAAAGCTACATCTACCTTCAACAACAGGTAAATGCTGCATATTTGTGCCCAATCTTGTAATGTCTGAACAAGTGGTTGTATGTTGAAAGGTTATAATGTTGGTCAGAATTAAAAGAATGTTTTGTCTGTCAGCAATGTGCACTTGGACATTTATAACACTGAGATTCAAGATTCAAGATTCAAGATTTAAGATTTTTATTTGTCACATACACAATTATACAGAGTATAACCAGCAGTGAAATGTTAGTCAGGTCCGCTCCATGGACAGTGCAATTATATGCAATACAAACACAAAGAATATACATAAATATAAAAAATAAAAAATAAATGAAGTAGAAATAAAAAATAAAATATAAAATAAAATGTGCAAAAAAATAAGTGTGCAGGACAGTATGAGAGGCTGGAATATACAGCAAATGTTATGGGAATAATCCGTGGCAGTGTGGAGCCAGATAAATTGGATTTGTCATAACGTTAACAAGCAAAAATACATGTTGTCCCATTATACACAGTTTCCAAAAAGTATTTATACACTTAAGTCACACTTGAAATGTCTAAAACGTTTCTTGAGCACCAGATGTGCATATTAGAATGACTTCTTGAGGATCATGTGACACTGAAGACTGGAGTAATGACTCAGCTTAGAAATAAATCACTTTTTAAAATATATTAGAATAGAAAAGTTATTTGTAACTGTTTTTACTGTATTTTTGATCTAATAAATGCAGCCTCAGTGAAGCAATTGTTATTGTTACATTTTGTTAGATATGACCAAATACATCTTAAGGAACTTCAATAATAAATTGCATTTGCAAACTGTATTTTTGTATGTGTGTTGTTCAGACAGGTACGTGATTTATGGGAACCACAGGGACAGCTGGGTGCACGGAGCCATTGACCCCAGCAGCGGCACAGCAGTGATGCTGGAAATCACCAGAATGCTGGGGAACATGGTGAAGGAAGGTCAGGCCTAATGACATCCACTGAAAAGCTGCTTTTGCCATTAGATGTGACTGTATAATGACCCAAATGAAGTAATTTACTATGGCACTAGGAGTGTTATGGAAGTAACACTGTGTTCTTAAAACTATATGAGTGCTGGGTGGCAATAAAGAAAAAAAAATAACAATGCATCAAATTCTAGTGTCAGTTACAAGTCGAAAGACTAACAAAAATCAAATCTTTTCTGAAAGGGAAATGGTGACCTCGGAGATCCATTATCTCTGGCAGTTGGGGAGCTGAAGAATTTGGCCTTACTTGATCTGCAGAATACACAGAGGTTTGTTGATGAAGACACCAGTAGCATTACTAAAAAACTGGAAATAGATCGTAAAGGTGTTAAAAGAAATGTTCGTTCTCAGGAGTACTTCAGTAAGCTGAGTGATCGCACTGTGGCGTACATCAACGTGGACATCTCAGTATTTGGTACCGCTTCCTCTTTTCATCAGAATATGATTTTCATCCTGTTTTCACCTTGCTGAAATGTTGTCTGTCCGCCACAGATAATGCGACTCTCAGAGCTTCTGCTTCTCCAGCAGCACAGAGTGTGATATTCACAGCCTCCAAACAGGTGAGGAACAAGTCCTCTATCTGTTACCTTATCTGAGATGTGACTTTCATAATGCTTTGATGAGGCATGTGCTTTCAGGTAAATGCACCTGGAACAACCACAACAGTCTATGAGAACTGGAAGCAATATTCCAACAGAACCAGTCTGAATTATGGGATTCTACCAAAGTATGCTCGCAATATTCCTCATGGTTTGATGTTATATTTTAATACAAGGTGATTATTCTCAATACTGTTCATTGTATTTTCAGTGTGGGCTTCTTGACAGGAGCAGGAAGTGATTATGCTGCTTTTATGCACTACCTTGGAATAACGTCTATGGACATTTCCTATTATTACGACCGGGTATGTGGTCAGCAGCGCTGATGCAATCAAGCACATGACATTAAAAAAAAAGTTGGTTAATATTAAGAACACATTCTCCATCCCTTTGCAGAGCAAAACAAGAGCGCAAATCTACCCAGCCTACCACACGGCCTATGACACCTTTGATTACGCATCTACATACATTGATCCAGGTGAGCTGAACATATAATCCCTCTTTTAATATTTAACTGCCAGTTCTTGTCTGTTCTATTTTAAATTCAAATGACTTTCCATTATGTAGGTTTCACAAGTCACCAGGCAGTAGCCAGAACAGCAGGGGATGTGCTGCTGCGATTGGCTGACAGTCTTCTGCTGCCTTTCAACTGCAGTGACTACGCAGAAAGTCTAGAGCAGTACCTCAGTCAGGCGGTAACAGCCTTTGAGGAAAAACTGGCGGCTAAAGGAATCTCTACGGGTGAGCTAACAAGATTTTCCAGACTGCTTTGGTCGAGGGAAATGTTAATCATAATAAGTGGATTGTGCCAACCTAAATGTTTGTACAAGGTGAGAGAGATGGAAGTACATACAGTAAGTGTCAAAGTGGCAATGAGAATAAGCACTTTTTCATATCCCAGAATCCTTGAAGAAAGCTGTGCAGTTATTCCGTGACACAGCCAACAAACTGGACCGTTTGATCAGGGATTCAGATCTTGCAAAAGAAATGTAAGTTATTACTGTAAAGCCTGACATATGAAAATAATTGTTAGAAAATCTTTTTTTTTTTTTAATGAAATAGCTAATTGAACCTTTAGAAAAACATAAAAGAGCTTTTATGCCTTAAATAATATTAGAGAGGAGAATAGTGAGCACGTGAAAATACCTCAGTTTTATTCACAGACCAAAACATTTACAATTTGGTGCTGATATTTATATGGTCAGAAAGTAAGATGAAATTCTGATAGCTTGTAATGTAAATCAACAACTTTTTAACAATACATAAAATAAACTGTAAGACTCCACCCGCTGGCCCAAACAACGGAATCAGCGGCCTGGTCGAAGGTTTAATGCATGTTCGGTCTTTTATTTGCGCCCCTGAATTTATCTGGATTTAGTTTCAATTCAGTTTAGCTCCGTGCTTAATCTGACTCCAATTTCAAGTGATCATTAAATTTAGGCAATATTCTTAATTAAAAACTGATCACAGATATCGATTGTACATTAATTTAGATATTTGATTATTCTGGAAATCCCATACTTTCAATTCTCGTTCATTAGGGACCAGGTATCGCATAGGAATTAACACTTCGGCCGATAGTGCATCCACGGACACAAACTCGTCAGTTCTGAACTTACTCAGAGGGTGCAGGGTGGATATAATACCTTTAAGTGAGCTGCGCCTGCATACTCATAACAAAAAGTGTATTTTTTCCTATAACCACGAGAGCTACACCGTGTTAAGCCAGTGACAGTCAGAAATCGGAAGCCCCTAAAAATGCCCCCCATGGTTCATCCGTCGGTGCTTCGGTATGATCTGTCCTGAACGCAGATTTGCGGAAATACCGCTACGCATTAATCTACTGGAAGAATGATTTCAGAAGAGATCAGAATAAATCAAATATAACAATTTATTATTAGTCAGGTAAAGTTGTATCATGCCAATTACATAATGAAACAATTAGAAGCCAATTCAGAATTAAATTCAGTTCCAGTTCAAACAAATACATACCATCAAATTCTCAAAGATGAATCTAAGAGTAAGATGTATACCTGACCTTTAGAAAATACATAGTACGGAGTGTAAGAGCACACACCACACTACGGGCTTTCTGGCTACAGAATCGCAAAGTAGTGTTTTGTCACCTCCCTTATATACCCAGATAACACAGCTTCAGATCAGTTGTAAAAACATAAAAGACCTTTTGGTATTTTGGTTTTAGTGCTCCAGGGTCGCATCTGGATGAAGATGGATAAACATTCCCGCAGACCCCTAAAGGGGGACACACCCCCTCCTCAGCAGAACACAATTCTACAAAAGTTTTCAATCTTTCTCATAATACAAATGACTACTGTAAAATTGAGACCAGTTTACCAATCGCACAGAGACCTTTAAAATGATACCAAACATGAAAGGGAAAAACAACATTCACAAGATATAACACTTGTGGCATATGTATTATTTGAGTGTAACCTCTTGGGAGTAAGAGGCAGAGATGGCAGGGGGTAGAAGGGGGTCGTAAATGAGCAAGGAGATTGGTGCTGTTTGTTGTCTTTGGAGATCTCTTCTCCAGATTCGTTTTATGGCTTTATTGCATGGCATCTGTCTTTGCAAGAGTTCCTGAGTTTTGGCCTAAGAAATAATTTTAGAAGGAAATAAATTCACTCCTTACAACAAACATAAAATGTCAGCTGCCTCTCAATTATGTCTTGTAAGATTATTTTGAAATGCTTTATATTCAAAGCTCTAGTTTTAATTGTTGTGTGCAAAACATAATGCAATATAATGATATACAAACATTTTTCAAAATCCTGATCTTATTTCATACTCACTTTTTAACATGATTTTTCTAAAAAAAACACTAAAAGGCCTTTTACTTGCTAAAAAGTAGAAACTATCAAAGCAGATGAAAGAAGGCATGCAGAATAGTGTGTACAAAAGGTCTTTTAGCAAAGTTTGCTCATGTTGGTCATTTAGATGCCTGATATCTGTGTATCAGATAGGTTTTAGAGGGTTAAAGTGGTGTAAAAACCACCTGCTGTGGTGTCATATTGGAATAAACAAAACTTCTGTCTTCACAACCGGCCCCTGAAGGTTCGCCAAGTTAATGACCAGCTCATGCTGCTGGACAGAGCTTTCCTTGACCCGTTAGCATTCCCAGAACAATATGGTTTCAGGTATGAAGCAACATTATTAAAACGTCCTGCTACTAATGACCGGCCCCTTATGAATATTAATCAGCATCTCTCTTACCACTCTCCATTTGTTCATGCAATGTCACACCTGTTTGCAATCACTTGTAACGCTGTCTGGCACCACACAGGCATGTGATATGGGCGTCGAGGTCATCAAGCGTGCCCACCTTCCCCGGCCTAGCAGATGCAGTAGAGAAGGCTGAAAGCACCGGGCTGAGGGAAGTCTGGGATCAGGCTCACAAATACATATCCATCGTCACACAGGCCATCGCAGGAGCTGCACACACACTGGATGATGTGATTTAATGCACAAAGGAAGAAATATTGGACTGTTTTTGCCAAATAAAATTCTTGAAATGAATATTTCCGCTCTCAGCGTTGTTAAACAGCCAGAGGGAGTATCAACCTTTAAATCATGCACAAATGTAAAAAATTGAGAGATTTCTGGAGGAACTAAATTATGGCATTCCCAGCAGATTCTTAGCGCACTATGAAACAAAAACCTGAAAAATTATTTGACAAGAGGTTTATAGTAAATATATCATTTGCCTGAAATAAAGATGGAAAGTGTCTTGTGTATTAAAGGGATGGTTCACCCATAAATGGAAATTCTGTCATCGTTTACTCACCCTTAGATCATCTGTTTTCTTTCTTTCTTTCTTTCTGTTTTTATCCATACACTGAAAGTCAATGGGGTCCAAAACAACAAATAAAATCACGCCATTTTAATTTTTTGGTGCATGATCCCTTCAACCCTAGTGAATAATAAATATACTAAAATATATTTGAAATAATTGTATTTCATGCTAAGTATACAACAAATACATTTACATATTTATGTGCTTAATACAAATACCCTGGAATTGTACTTTTAGTATACTAAACTGGTATACCTAAAGTCTGCTAAACTGGAACAACTCATTTTGTGCTTAATACACTTTATTTGTGTGGAAGTAGTGCTGAAGTCCAACTAAAATAATTGAAATAAATGTATTTTAATGTAGTCAACATTTGAAGTGGATCAAAACCTTTCAGCAAAGTTGTCCTAAAACCAAAATGCGTTCTTGTCTTAGGACAACTTTAATGCATTTTTTGATCCACTTCAAATATTTTAAATATATTACTTTTTACTAGGGAAGTTAGGGGGGAAGGGAAAAGAAACAGACAGAATATGCTCTTTTCAGGCATGATTTATTGAAAACACACCAAAGTGATACTCTACAAACCTGTATTTATCTTTAACAAGAGCAATTCTCTCTTCTGGGTATTAGTAAAATTAACAATACATTCGGTCACTGTGGCATTGTTCTTGAGTGCTAGGAAAGCATTAACAACTATATAATCAAACCCTTTTAATGTGTCTATCTTTTAAAAGTTTATAATACAATGTAATACAAGGCAAAACCCACCACCAGTCTAGACTACATTGAGAACACAGAGTGAGTGAAAGTGGGAGGAGCCAGAGAGAGGTGTGTGTGTGTGTGTGTGTGTGTGTGTGTCATAGAGACAGAGAGAGATAGAGAGAAAGAGCGGTTAGGGACCAATAAAACATATAAAACACACTTATTTTCATCTAACATGGAAAAAGGTTAAGGCACATGATAGTTACAAACACATTTGCTACCAAGTTGTACACGTACTGAGTTTTGATGCTTTGAATTAGTGATATCTACAAAGGTAGGTTTCTCTTGAATCCATTTCAACATCCTTTTTTTTCTATAAATATACAATCTGATGCAAATTCACACTCTGGGAACCTCCTGTACTACACGGTACCAAAATCCTTTGGTTGTTTTCTGCAAAAAGGCAGTCAGGAACAGACAGTCAAATATTAATAATGAACCTACACAAGGCTAAAGATCTCGATGTGAACATACACAACATTTCCTCTTTAAAAATGAAATCATTACACTGTTATTTTGTTATTAGGAGTCTCTGTTAAAACACTATGGATAAAAACCTTGCTATAGAGAGTTAGATATAGAGTCACATGACAGAAATCAGATGATAAAGCAGGTTTGTGCTGCATATTTCACATTATGAAGAAACTGTATGGTATAAAAACAAAAATGTCTTGGTATGTCAGTGTTTGCCCATTTTTGTATATGTATAACAGAATTTCTTTACACTGACAGTGGGAACATTTGAGTGTCCACAATGTAATATCCAAATTGCAATTACATAAAACTAAACGAATGAAAACAACATTACAAATTTGTCATGCTTTTTTTTACCTGAAAGTATTTTGGCTTACATGGGAGCTGAAATGAAAGGAAATATCTATCCTTGCTTCCTCTTCTGAAATTAATTCTGGTCTTTCTTTAAAGTCAGATCATTTTGAAAATGTTTTCCAATTGAAAAAGGAACACTGAAAATAAATGCGTCCATTTAACACAACAAGATGTAAAACATATAAAATATAAATAGACAATGACTCTACAGCCTTTGATACACATTTAACTAAAGCAACGATCTGTTTATTATATTATTAATCATTTTTATACAAACATGGCCATGCTTTATGTACGGAATACTGAGTGTGCTCTGAACGAACTGTTATGGATTCACATCTATCAATGTTATAAAGAAGATTGTGACCTTTTTGCCCTCTTTTTTTAATATTTGTAACCTAATATACATTTATAAAACAACAAAAATATAAAATGCCTTTAAAATCTACTTTTATGACAACAGGAGCAAGTGAATCCTCCTACTATCCCTCATACCACAATCTACATATTAACAAATAGATTTTTATTCCCTCGTTACCCCTTATTAAATAAACCAAAGCAATAGCTGGTAAGTGCCTCTGCAGCTCGACATGTCAAAGGGAATACGGGATCAGCAGACCAAATCCGGCTGAAGGCATAGCAGCTCTCCTCCTTTCAGCTCCGCTATGAGCAGATGTCATTGTGCAGGGTAAATCCCTGCTTTTGAACAACAGTTCTCAGTGAGAAGAAACAAACACAGTGATAATATGTCTTTAAAGTTGCTTTATAAAGCCAGCACACAGAAATTGCAAAAGCGTGCATTTCAATATAGAACCCCCCCCCCCACCCCCCCAGACTTTGTATGTGCCCCCACACCGTTGTAATGAACATCAACAACAACAAAAAAAACATTCTTTTTCTTCCTTTCACAAGTGTCCTCAACTCCAAACCCAAACTTTCAATAAAATGCTACAAAATGAAAAAAAACTAAATTCACAATTCACTGCACTTCTGGGGAAAACAAATCCACAAAACAAACAGTAATCAGGCAGGAACATACAACAAAAATAATATAGGCAAAAATTATATTTTTTGTTTTGACATAAAAATAGTTTTTTCTTATTTCCTTTTACCCCTCGATCCAATTCTTTCCAATACACGTCCACGCCCATGACAGCACTTCCTGTACACTCAAATCAATCCATCTTTCCATGACAGCAAATCCTCAGTTCTGGGTACACTACATCCAGTGGGAATGTACATATGAGAAATGGTATTTTTTTTTTTTTTTCCCTTTTCACTTGTTGAGAAATCTCAAAATATTGGCTGCTGAATGAAAGTTTGCATTTTTCTCTCGCTCTTTTAGGCAAAAGTCTTCAGATGAGTCCACATCACGGTGAGCTCTGTGGTTAATGGCAGTGGTGACTTGTGAAATCCTTGTGTGGTAAGATGTGGCGCTGTTGCTAGCTAAGCCTGCGCGGAGAGGGCAGGAAAGCCAAAGACATCAGATGACATTACCTGACTTAATATGTGTTCTAATGAGAGATATTTCAATTACGTTCACAAACAAAGACATGATTACATTTCTAAACATGTACAAGATAATGTCTGCCAAATGAAAGTGAGCATGTTAATTGAATGATGGATGATTTTTAGGATGTTGAAACAAATGGCAAATGTTTTTTTCTGTATAACTTACCAGATTTAAACAATATAGCCAAACTTAAAATAAAACTTTAGTCTTCAAGCAAATTTGTTTTCATGAATGACAAACTAATAAGATCCATTGGACCTAATTCTATAAGTTTCTATATGACTCGAATTCAACTGATGATGCTTTTCTGCCAGACAGATACAGTATGGGATGAAGAAAGCAGGGATGATGAGCAGATATTTGGCAAGCATGAGAATGAAAATAAACACGATGGTGATGCAAACCCAGAGAAGTCAACACTGCCTATGAGAACATGTGTAACTTGATCATTTTAGTCCACTTTCCACTCAAAACAAGTCAAAACCGTTCAAAGGTTCGGGGTGAGGTTTTATTTATTTTTTATACTTTCCGCAAATATTCAGCAAGGATGCATTAAATTGATCCAAAGTGTCAGTAAAGAAATTTATAACATTGCAAATGTTTTCTATTTCAAATAAAAGCAGTTCTTTTTATTTACCAAAGAATGCTGCAAGAATGTATCATGGTTTCCACAAACATATTAAGCATGATAACAATAAGAAATGTTTCTTGAGCACCAAATCAGCATATTAAAATGATTTCTGAAGGATCATGTGACACTGAAGACTGGAGGATGATGTTAAAATGATGCTAAATTAGCTTTTAGAATATATTAAAAAAGATTTTAAATTGTAATCATTTTTAATCAAAACCCTTCTTTTAAAAACCCACCAAACTTTTGAACAGTAGTGTACATGCACTTAATCGTGCTCCACTTTTCAAGATATCCGTTTGATCCTATCTTCACATCTATTCTGATTCCCAATCCTCATGAGGAAAATGATATAGATCTGAACATGCACTCATCAGATTAGAGTCTGATTCAGACAATGCACTTCTCTGGTTTAGACAGAGCAAATGATAACAAAGGGTGGGTGTTATTTCATAAACAGGACGGGTGAGAACAAATCCACTACTATAATACATCCAAATCAAACACATAAAACCTACCATGCATGCATTTAGACCCAGGAGTCAACAGGCTGAGGTTTAACATCACAAGCATCCACCAGACTGACAGTTGGCCTGTTGCTCCTGATATAGTGTTTCCTATTTGTGTCATTCTGCAGCAACGGGAGAGGGGTTCAAATCAGCAAAACCAACAGTTTAAACACACAGAGAAAGGCCAGAGTTAGTCTTCGCAACAGGGGAAGCTCAAGGGGAAAATAAACAGTTTGAAATGATAGAAGAGAGAGGTCATTGAAGTCAATGCATGCAAGATCCATTCCGAAAACAACAAAACTTTGTTTGGAAAGATATTAAGATAGGGACTAAAGCATGTTGTGCCAACAAGGACCCCTAGAGGGAGCAACTTCATTGTATTAGACGGAAAATAAACTCTTAATGTCTGCCAAATATTGTGGCAATAGAAAAGAATGAATCTGTTTGTTCGGTTGACGTTCTGACAGTCGCAGCGACAGAAATCTAAATTTGTCGTCACATCTATTAAAGCGTCTGGAAAGCCTAACAAATAAATACAGCAGGCAGCTGTTGAGATACAAAGCCCTGTCACAACGCTGAGACGGACCACAGATGGTACAGAAATGTAGTCGTCAATAACGCAGCGCTCCTCTATGAGCACAGTGTGGCCTCTCTCGAATGCAGACACAGAAAAGTGAATCACTCTCATGCTGGGCTCTGATAACACTCATAATATGAGATGAATCCATATAAAGTCAAGAGGGAGTAAGAGAACTCAATCTACTGTTGCAGAGGCACTTGATATGCAAGTCGACCTCTCCTACAGATGCCAGTCAGAGCGGGAAAACAGCAGCACCAGGCAGATCCTTAATCATCTCTACATTAATGACTTTAAAAATCACAAAGCTGATGTTTAGTTATCTATTTAAGCACAACGTGGGGCTAACAACAGACTGTATGAGGGGAAGCTAAGTTACTTAATATGGACAGATATGAGTATCTTAAACATACAGATATAGACTGTAATCTGAAAGTCTGCTAAGTAACTAATTACATGTAATCTGCATTACGTAATGAGATTCTAAAAATTAAGTAGCTGTATTTAGATTACATTAAATTTTAAAATACTTTTAATCAGGCTACATTTACCGATTACATGATTACATATTATTCACACAATAGCAATACATTATTCATAATTCTTCTTTCTCATCTTTTAAATTCACTTCTTATTGACATGTAATGCAGGAATTCCCACACTTTTTTGGGAATATATAACATATTTAATTAAAGTACCCCTAAGATTTTAAAATCAATATTTTAATAATTAGTTATCACATTTGCATGTTCATGGTTCTCTGACGTTGGTTAATGGTCACATGACATGCAGGTAAACAAATAAAATATTTAAAAGTGTTTTATTTTGATTGATGTTATTTCAATATGACTTATTTTAATTGTACATTTTTATGATTTAATTAATTATTTACTTTTCATTAAACTCACAAACACTCAGTTTCCTTATGAACTAATGAGTTTGGGAAGCCTTGATAATGTAATGTAATTTTTAACAACGAATGGAACATATTTTCATTTTCTTTGCATTTTTATATCGGTATGGTAGATTAGGATGATTATCCTATTTAAATCAATGTGATAAATGAGTTAGGTCAAAAGTAATCAAAAAGTTTTGGCAAACCAAATCACTCATTTTGGCTCAGATTGCTTATTATTCTACAGATCTGACAACACTGTTTTGCAGCCTTCCACTAATTAGACAACTTACTGCTTCACTGTGGCTCCAACACAAATTCACTGTTAATATATCATTTCTCTTTCTGCTGCAAAACTGCAGTGTTGGTGCCTGAAGCAGCTAATGAGACAGAGAGGATATTACCCCACTACCACAGACAGCACTGTCACGCAGTGTGCCTTCTCAGATTAAACAGATGTAGAAACGTGTCTCGCTTCTGACACTTCTGCTCTGACCTTTAACGGCTCCCGCTCCTGCAGATCCGAAGAACCGTCACTGCTCTTGTACTTGGAGTCTTTGTCTCTCTGGTCAATCGTCGAATAGCCATCTAATAAGAGGGAAAGAAAGCAGAAAAGCTCTGTTATCACGATCAGTGTGTCAGCACCCTCAGCATGGCTCTTCAAACAAGCAGCGACAGATCCCTCAACCTTCAGCTGGGAGCATCCCGTACGTGCTGCGTTCACAGATGTTCTCGTGCTCGCAGCTGAGCGCGTGATGTGTGTGATTACTGTGCGGGTTTTGTGTTTGTGTGGATGCAGGCCGTGTGTATGAGCCGTCCCCCACAGGCACCGCATTTCATCACTTCCTTCTACCCACTCAAGCAGCACCCCATCCTCAGCCTCTGTCCAATTATTGTCAGTCAGGCTTGGAGAGGATGCTGCTTCAGTGGAGAAGATCAGAGAGACGGCACCATAATGAAGAGGTAGTACTCTGTAGAGAACAAGCAATAGTGCTTCTGTTCAAATTTTCATTGGCCCAAAACACACCAAACACAACAACACTACAAACATCTTATTAAAAGAGGGGTATTGCAGACAGCGTTGGAATGAAACTCTTCAGGGAAAAAGAAATGCAGTTAGAATTAAATTACTTTTAAAACTAAACAACGTTGCTTGGGAAGAATTTTAGGGGGAATGGAATTAGAGGGATTATGGTTTTGTATTCTCACAAAACCACATTAGTCTGTAGGGTTTTTTGGTTTCTTTTTTGAGGGCATGCCGACATTGTCTTACCTGGACCGAGTTCGTCCATAGGTATCATATCCCCACCGCTACACCCTCTGTTGCCTGCAAAGCATTTTACAGGCTGGGTTTTTCACACCACTAATACTCACAGTCACTTTTAGAATGTCAATTTAAGTATAAAATCCCAAAATGTTGAAAAAGTAGCCTAAATACATAATTCTCTGTGAAATCCTAAACGATCCACAATTGTGAAGCGAGAGACACCAATCAGAGAAGACACAGGGAGTGAGAACAGTGGCAGCCTGACTCAAGTAACCACCCACTGCCGTAAAGCACAAGAATGGCAATCAAATCAGTCATTTTACACCCTCAGTCAATTTTTATATTACTTTACACTAGCGTTCAAAAGTATGGGGTCAGTACGACTTTTTTGAATGAAATTTCACAGAAAACTTTAAGCAGCATAACCACTTTCAAATTTGATAAGAAGAAATGTTTTTTGAGCACCAAATCAGCATATCAGAATGATTTCTGAAGGAACATGCAACATGTAAAATAGAAAAGAGTTATTTTACATTGTAATAATATTCTTATAATATTACTTTTTTTTTTTTTTACTATATTTACATGCAATGTAGATTTTTACTGTATTTCACAATAAATAAACGCAGTCTTGATAAGCATAAGAGTCTTTCAAAAACATTAAAAAACATTAACGTCCATTAATTTTTGCATATTTAAATACATTTAAGAATACATTTAGAACATAATATAATCTTAAGTTAAAAGTTTTAGATTTTATTGTTGTGCTGATTCAGTAACATCCTTCACAATAGTTCACGGATGAATAGTTCATAGTGGATAATTTTGGTTCAGGAGCTTTTTATAGTTTTTTAATGCAGCTATAGAGAAAATGAGTGAGAAATTGCTTTTGAAACAAAGGCTTCTGAAAAGGTGGGCGGTCACTCTTGTGCTCTATTCTCCACAGTAAGGCAAGCAGGGAATGGCATGGGACTGATGGAAGTGATCAAATGTATCACTGTCACAAGTATCCATGCTAACAGCAGTAATAAAACAAGAACAAGAAAAAAAAGCCAAAGCTGTCATGCTAACTCCTCTCTCAATGAGATGTGCCCTGGGTGGACGGATGGTGCTTTTTATTGCAGCACTGCAGTAATTTACCATCATTTTACTTGAGAGTGAATGAATAATGAGCTCCTACACTGAGGCCCATTAATCTGCTGTCTGAACCTCATAAATCATTCTGTATCATATGAACCGCTCAAATGACCGATTAAAGCACAAGAGATGCGGCAGCTGCACACACCAGCTGAGCAGCAGGGGTGAGAGATCAAGCATTGTGCCATGTGTTAAAACACAGAAAGTAGTAGAGTTCACAAGATATGCTCGCTCAGGTGCACCTGAACCTCCGGAACTCCCCTGAGCACCCAGATTTGCTGCTATCAGGGTGTGTAAAGTCTCTGCTTGGGGTCTTACGCTAACCTTGGTTCTTCTCCATCAAGGGGAGTGTAGTATCGTCGTAGCCAGGCTTGCAGCTCTTGGATCCTTTGGGAGTTCCAGCTGCTATCGGCTGAGAAGGATCAAGAAGAGAATGTTTCAGAAACACAGGCCAGAATGACAAACCTTCACAAAAAACAGTTACAACAGAACTTTCTGAGTGAATCTCACAGAAACTGTCAAGAAATGTCTGATCATATTTCACTCTCTTAGGAAAACTGTATTGTGCATCAAGGAAATGAGATCTATTGTTTCGACCATTATGATTTTTTTGCATTCTGAAATAATTTGACTGGCAACTAGGCACAATAAATAAACTTAAAAACATTTGATCTCATTCAACAAAAAAATACTGTGATGTGAAAAATATATGTGAAACATTTTCATAATAGAATTAATGTACATTTGTAAAATAAAGCAAATATGAAGTATACATCATGGCAGTATTTGTTTCCTTGAATACATTTGTAATAATTATTAATAATTATTTTGATGACCTGTAATATAATTTTATATCATATTTGTTTTATATTTTAAAATGTAAACAAAATCATTGTCCCCAGACAGGAATGTATTACATTAATGAGAAGTGAGATGAGAGTTTTTTTTTTAGATTTTCACAAAAATAACACTCTATTAATGTTCCATTTTTGTTATGCAAATATTTTCTTATTAATTTCTTTACATTTTGAAGTGAAGTGTGACCCGGACATGTCTTTACAAGATTAACCCTTCTCCACTTTAGAATTTGGTGTAACTGATGAATCAGTGTGTTTGTGTGTGTTTATGCTTGGCTCTACCTGGAAGTGTGTTTTATTCCAGCCATCCTTGGTCAGGGCGTTTCTCAGCTCCTTATAGCTCCAAACCGTCTGTAGTACATGGGAAGCAGCTTTGGTCTCCCTGGCTGACTGGCTGCAATGCATAAACATGGAGGAAAAGAGAGTTATGAGGAATCTAGAGCCCAGTGGAATAACTCTTAAATTCAAAGTCATCTATTCCCCTCCCAGCATCGCAGAGTCACTATGGCTCCAATCTCCAACCCCTGTGGCCACAGATTTCTCTCTTTTCACTTCATTAGCTTTTCCTGTGATCCTCACTTAATTACCAGGAGCCAACGACTTCAAAGCCGCATCTCCAGAGTCAGAGAGGGATAGAGAGAGGTCGTGTAGCCACTCTCCAGTCTAGCATGTACTCTTTAAAAAGTTAATCTCTCACAATCAATATTTAGTTTTCGGTAAAATCACGCTCAAGCCGAAACGGTATAAATGATGTGAAGATTTAAACGAGGTCACATGTGGAAAGGATGGAGGAGGTTTGTTTAAAATATGGCTCATTCTCTGGAGGTCTCTGCTGCTTTTGATATCTACAGCACTACACCATTTAATATTCAGATTTTCACACGCATATATTAAAGATGACATGTGTGGTGATAAAAATAAGACACTTCAAAGAGCAGCAACTCCTGTTGCTGTTTTTCTCTGCCAGCTGAGGAGGACCCAAACTAACATAAGATGTTTACACAGATCAAAAACACGTTGTTGGTATACATACAGAACTAAGCGAGCCTTAAGAAATCATAACTGGTTGAAGTGAAAGTACTGTAGATAGTTGGCTTGATTTATAAATCAATTATAACACAGAAAGATGAAAAATAGAGGTTAAAGGGATAGTTCATCCGAAAATGAAAATTCTGTCATTAATTACTCACCCCCATGACATTCCAAACCTGTAAGACTTTTGTTCATCTTCGGAACACAAGATAGTTTTGATGAAATCCGAGAACTTTCTGATCCTCCATAGACAACAATGCAACTACCATGTTCAAGGCCCAGAGAGGTAGCAAGGACATCGGTAAAATAGTCCATAAAATAGCATCGTGGTACTCTCCTGAAAGCGTGGTGAAGACTGACACGCAAGAGAAGAATCGATGAAATTAAGTCCTTGTTTTTGTTTTCTTTGCACTCAAAAAGTATTCTCCTAGCTTCATAAAATTACGGCTGAACCACTGATGTCACATGGACTATTTTAACAACGTCCTTACTACCTTTCAGTGCCTTGAACGTGGTAGTTGTGTTGCTGTCTATGGAGGGTCAGTAAGCTCTCGGATTTCATCAAATATATCTTAATTTGTGTTCCGAAGATGAACGAAGGTCTTACGGGTTTGGAACGACATGAGGGTGAGTAATTAATGACACAATTTTCATTTTTGAGTGAACTATCCCTTTAAAATGTTAAAGCTTTTTTGATTTAATATTCTAGTTTCTTAAAACATCTGCATCTGTGAATATAGCTTAACTCCGATCAAAGACCATATATTGTGCCACTAGTATAATCTTGGTCCGTTTTCTGTTCCCTTCTTACCTGGTCCTGTTGATGGCAACTAGTTTGTCGATTGCTTGAGCAGTAATGAGAGAGCGGGCGTTCTCAGAGCTGTCAGTGATGATTTCATGGATGGTGTTGAGGATGGCCACCACTGTGTCCTCCTCCAGGTTTTTGGCTGGCCGCTGCTGTCCACTGGGCAAGTTGCTGACCAGGTCCCTCATGGCGTAACTCCCTGATGATGATAATATAAAAGAATGAAAGATTCATCTCTGAAGAACGTTAAGCAAGTTGCAGTCACCCTGCCAAACCACAAATATAGATTTATATTCAAAATTAATTTACATGTCAAAGGAATAGTTCACCAAAAAATGAAAATTCAGATTTTTCTGATTCTGAATTACTCAACCTAATGTCATTCCAAACCCGTTCGACTTTTGTTCATCTTCCAAACACAAATTAAGGTATTTTTGATGTATGTTCAAGGCCCAGAAAGGTAGTAAGGACATTATTAAAGTAGTCCATGTGACATCAGTGTTTCAACCTTAATTTTATGAAGCTACAAGAATAATTTTTGTGTGCAAAGAAAATAAAAGATAATCCGAAGACAAACAGAATGACAGAATTTTCATTTTTGGGTGAACTATTCCTTTAAGTTTATAAACATTTAATGTTGTGTGTAAAAATAAAAAAAGAACAAGTAACCAAGTAAAAAAAAAAATCTACCAAATTTTATATTGTCCAATGTACTGTTTTAAAGTGTACTGAAATGGAAAACAATTATTTTAAGTTGATAAAATATTTCTCAATAATACTGATTTTAATGTATGTTTAATAATACAAGCCCTTTCAAAAATATTACAAAATCTTACTGACCCCAGATTTTTGTGCAAAACCTATAAGGAAAAAAAGCATTTAAGTATTATGGAAATATGTGCTTAACATTATGGGTTCTAATGATCCATTAATACTGCTCTTGCCTATCAGGTCTTTGTTGCGGCGGTCGATGGACAGGTTCCTCAGAGCGATGGCCACAGCTCGCACCACCTTGTCTGAGTCTGAGCGCAAGAGCTCGACGAGGATCGGGAGCCCTTTCTCCTTACGCACTGTCGCCCGGATATAGTTCGACCACTGTAGAAATGAGAGGAACAGACTGTACTAAGCCAGTGATTCTGACATTTTACCACTGCATTCATTTCATTAAGTCAGGTCAGCTTATGCTCAGGCAGATATGCAGCTCTGAAATCTTCCAGAACAGCAATATGCCTGTCTGAGTATGTGCGTGAGAAAAAGCTCCTCTATTCTGGGAAACTGCAATCCAGTAAATAGCCATTTGTCCCTGTTAGACTTGTGTGCATTTGTTGCTCCAACTCCATGAATCACAAAACCTTTATGTGACACAAGACATCTCTATTCCTCAGCCAGTGCCCCTGAGACAGTAATTAAGTTATTGCAATGTCACACTATGGCCACTAGGAGATGGTAGCGAGTCTAGAAACACATCTGCAAAAAAAAGTAGGAAAAAGAATAAACTAATAAATAAAATCTCTCAAATCCTCTTATAGACCACAGATGTGACATGCATGTCTCCCTACAGCAGGGGTTTGTGATGTGCTAGGGACTCTGGATTCACAAGCACGCATGTGTCACCAGGCATAGAGATGAGGCAGGTCTGAAATGGTGTAACCACACAGAGAAGCTGTGAGCTTATGCATGACTGCACTTCAGGTCCGACATGGAGAAAGAAGCAGGGTCAGGGCAGTGCAGTTTAATGGGATTTACTCTTGCAATAGGTGTATAGGGAGATGTATTTATTAGGGGCATTTCCTCTTGACTTCTGCCTCAAGAGAGAAGAGAGCCCCACACGACACTGTGGCACAGACATGTCAAACTCGTAATTAAGTATTGACTAGGAATGTGTTCAAGGAGCACTGCAAGCAGACAAAAACAAAACATTACAAAGTAAGCTTTATGGATTTGCATAATGTCCTCTAGCAGACCAATCGGAGTTCTGTGGGGGTTGAATGGGCCGTTTTTGTTTGAAACAGAGTCATTAAAGTGATGAAACTGGTAGTTGGGGATGAGAGTTTCAACTTCATATATATAGCTTTGAACTCATTCTTATAGTCATTTTGAGGGAATGAAAAGCCAGTGCTTGGAGAGCAGTTGTTATTGCTTAATCTACCCTTACAGGACTGTTGTCAACAGAGAAAATTAGATTAAATAAAATTATAATTTTTTTTAATTAAAAAATATAATTAGTTAGATAATAATTGTTTTTAGATTGCAGCAGGACAGTAATAAATCAGACATAAATTGAAATAAATTCTTAAAAAAATATATTTTAAACATTCATTTCATGTACAATAGCATGAAAAAGATTTGTGCCAGTAAGATTTTTTTTTAAAAGAAATTAATACTTTTAATCAGCAAGAATGGATTAAATTGATGAAAAGTGACAGTAAAGACTTTCACATTGCTTCAAGTTTCCACAAAAATAATATAAAATGTGAAAATAAAAAATAGGAAATGATTCTTGAGCAATAAATCAGCATATTAGAATGATTTCTGAAGGAGCATGTGTAAATTACATTTTCTATTAAACCATTATTTTAAACAAAAGAAATATTTCAAAATATTACTGCCTTTTATATTACTGCAGCCATGGTGAGCATAAGAGGTTTCTTGTTTAAACACACACACAAAAATCTTACAGACCCAAACTTTGAATGGTAGTTAAAATCACAATAAATAAACTATTTGCTCATAAATTCTCAAAAGATTCACATGGACAGCTGACAGAAAATAAGATGAGTGATGCCATCTTGACAACGCCTCTAATTACTGTACGTTTTATTTCTATATTTTGATGTCCACTGGCATAAGCAGAAGAACGCTATCCTGAATCTCTAATGGAACCAAATAATCATGAATATAATTCTGATCTGGGATTGTTTTTTAAAAACAGATCTGAATAAGAATCAGTTTCCAACTCCTGGTGCTTCCAAATTTATGTGCAGGAGGAATGTTCTGAAAAGACACTTACTGTCCACTGTCCAGCGCTGAGGTTCTGTAGAGCCCCGGCCGCTGCTTCTAGCGTGTTATAGTTCTGGCTTTCTGTAAGCAGGGACAGGTAGAGTCGGACCACCTCCGGCTGATACAGTAACTCAAAACCTGCACACGTATATGACAGATAGACAA
Organism: Tor tambroides; assembly: GCA_021397915.2. NCBI lineage: Eukaryota > Metazoa > Chordata > Actinopteri > Cypriniformes > Cyprinidae > Tor > Tor tambroides. The sequence goes on along the minus strand of JAFVLL020013850.1, from coordinate 92,691 downwards.
CAGAATTACACATAAAACACTGGTGAACAAAGTAGACACACATACAGATTAGCTATGGGACGGTAAAAATTGATTGCATCTCCTCCTTTCAGTGTTGTGATGCACCTGGCGAAATGAAAAGTGGACAAAATAACAGGGTAGGACAAATGCATGATTATCACAACAGAGAAATAGAGACAGAAAATCAAAGACACTCCACTTTCACAGATACATTGAGCAGTTCAATAGACAACCTGCCTAAAAAAGCCAATAGCCCGATGGACGCTTGGGTTCTTGATAACAGCAGCCCAATCTCAGGCAGTGTAATCAGGGAGTCTTTCATTAAACATGACTTGAGGTCAGAAACCCAAAAGAAGAAGCTCCTTCTTGCTGATTCAGGGTCAGATCCTCCAACACAAAATACAAAGACATTTTGAGAATACCCAGTTAGGTTGGAGACATTTGCAGTGATAGTGGGGAGTGGATAATTAGCTTCCCCCTGCCTAAATGCTAAACGATGCCGGCGGACATATGAATCACTGTATGCAACTCCAGGGATGTGACTTTGTGTGTGTGTGTTCCACATTTTCATACATAATCTGGGACTCTAAGAATTGCAAGATCCACTGATCTAACGAACACAAACAGAGAAAGTTCTCTTGTGTATTCCAGTGCTTCTCAATTGCTTTAGGAACAGATTTTACACTATGGAGATTATACACCAAGCGGTGACTCAAAACAGTACCACAACTGTTTATTGCACAAAATAAACAAAAATATTCATACAAAAAGGTATTACAATATTTTAATGATCTATTTATTTATTTATTTATTTATTTATTTTGAAGATGAGGTCAACAAACAACCAAAATTAGGTCCACACTGACCTAATTTGACACTTCTACCAAGTGCAAAAATGTGTATTTTTGTTCTAAAATACATAATATTCTATTCTATTCTATTCTATTCTATTCTATTCTATTCTATTCTATTCATCCTAAAATTATCTCAAACAAATTTGTACATTTGCATTCACATTGCGATAAAGAAAATAATCTGGGCTATTTTTAAGACACTCATTCTGTCAAATTCTGTGTTTTGTGTTCCAATTAATACAGTTTTGGAATGACGATGTTGAGTAAATGCTGACAGTTTTCATTTTGGCGTGAACTATCCCTTTAAAATCAATTAATATCCACTGAAAGTTTCAAGTTTTGTGAGTTCCTGTCTGGGTCTGAGGGTAACCATTTAGTTCAAGTCTTCTACTGTGCAACCACCGCACATCCATCATGTTCACTTGAACTCTCTTCACGACTTGGCCTGGGCAAGCATTTAGCCAAGACTGAGCATGACGGATGTGTGGTGGTTCAACAGGCCGCCTTCTTTTTCACTGCCACGTCAAGATCGAAAAGTCTGGAGAGGTTCAAAGAAACCTGAGCAATGATATTCATACAAAAGCAGCAAAACTGCAACAAGGTGTAATTCGGTAACATGTCTGAAATGAGTTTGCACTGTGGTGGAGAGCAGAAAAAGATGGAAGGGCTGCCACACTAATGCTTGTTTGCTGGTGTGTGACTGCATTAGAAAAGCTCAGCCACTGCCTGGCCCATCTGCACTTTCCAAATGTGCACCTAACACCTATAATTTAGAGAGGGAAGAGTGGCCTTCAGGATGTGGGCTGCTCACTACACATTTTTATTTCTGTCTGACTGATGGTTTGAGTGAAAGAACTGTCCTCGACTTTTTTTTTTTTGCAGTTTCCACACATTCACGACATCAATTACCATTTAAGGCTATTTTAAGTCTTTCTCCTCTCCACTGCTTTAAAATTCCTCTTGAGTGTGTTACTATGCTAAAAGACATCAGAGCAGCCTTAGAGAGCGGGTGTATGTACAGGTTACCTAATGCATGTGCTCACTTCAGTATTATGCTTTTTTACACAGCGCTAAGTGGAAAGTCATAAGTCATAGTCATTCAGATACAGAGCTATATTCTCTCTTTGATAATAATAGCACACCCGAATCAAAAATTGAGTCAACGTTGAAAAACGAAATTATTTATATTGTGGAAAGATGACTGCCTGCTAAACTAGTCAATACACACCAAATCAGCTAATTAAATCAGATCTTGTCTTGTGGAGAAACGGCTGACAGATTTATCACCGCAAATGGAGGTTGTTTTCCCGATATGACTGACGTTGGTGTTAAACCCTACTGCAAAATTCCTGTCGTATTCATGACAGCACTTTGATATCCGGGAGTCTACAAGTCCACATTCCCCTCCTTGTGCAATTCTTGGAGGCCGGATTTGCCCCTGAGCAGTAGTTACGAAACAGCCCATTTTAAGCTGTGATTAGGAATTAGTTACCAAACCGTTCATCTTTCAGAGAGAGAGATCAAAACATCTCAGCTCTGCAAATATCACTGATTCCTGCCGGAATCCAAAGGCCACTTCTTTAAACAAAGCAAGAACCGTGCTGTATTGTTAAATACACTAAATGAGCAGTCACACACTTAAATGTCAAAGCCACTGTACAAATATCCACGTCACCCCTGGTGCCTTATTATATGAATGTAATTTGCAATTCCAAGGGAAAAAGGGGAGGAATCATGAGAAGGATTCAGAGAGACATGCTCTTGCTTTTGTAGTGCTACTCTCTTTTGGTAGGTCAATTAAAATTAGTAAGTGACACTAAAAACAAACAACGCAACCCAGCTAAAAGGGCACATTTCTTTTAAAGTTACAACAGGAACAACCTGTAGTACCATCAGCAGAGCATTCTGATTATCAAAGAAAAACTTTCTCAAAACATTTAAAACCGCAACTTTTAGAAATAATATCTGCAGAAACACTCTTTAAGCAAAATTAATATGCAACAACTCCTAAATTACCACATAATTGGCTCAAATCAGTGTTGTTATTGTTAAATAAAACTATAATTTTTTTCTTTTGATAATTGAAATAAAAATAAATATTATATTACAACTTAAACTTATTTCAGTTAGTATTTCATTTCTGATTTTGGTAACACTTTAGTGTAGTGACCAATTCTCACTATTAACGAGTCACTTATCAACATTAATAACATATTGGCTGTTTCTTAATACTTACAAAGCACACATTCTGCATGAACATATTGAAAATTCCTAATACTAATTAAAAAGCAGCAAATTAGTAGTTTATTGAGGCAAAAGTCATAGTAAATGGTTTGTTAATAGTGAGAATTGAACCTTGAAATAAAGTGTGAGCCTTTTTTAAAATTAAAGCTAAATAGAAATATAAAAACAAATGAGCAAACAAACAACAAAAAAGACAGCACATTAAAAATAATAAAACTAAAATTAGAATGAAAACTGATAGTAAATAAAAGTTACAAATTCTAAAAGTTAAAATAAAATAAAATTACTTGTTGCTGGAGATACAAAATTGGTGGTCTCGGTACCGGAAATATAATTTAAGGCTTCTCGGTTTACAATGAAATGCATGTATACTTGAATTTGTACAGATGATTAGAAAGAAAGAATGGATTCTTCCCTGAAGCGTCTCCAGAGGGAAAATGAGTTATGTCCATTCAACTCCAAGCAGGCCTGAATGACAGTCTACCTTTGGAACAGACTCTTTATGTGATGCCTTGTGAGTTGAATCCACAAAGTAGCAGGAACTTCAAATGCCAACAGACAGCACCAAAAGGAAGGTGGTAATCGCTTACAGTCAACATCACAGCATCCGTGCTTGTACGGGCTGCCCGCAGAGACAGGAAGTAGGGTAGTCTGCCGGGAGCACCTTTCTTTTCTTTCTCATTCTGCACCCCTTATCCCTCCACAGCCCACTGAAACAGAATGGACAGGCCTGTCGAATATTTGATTTCCTCTGGAAATGCTTCTTTATAGATTGAGAGCCTCTGGCCAGCTCTTCGAATGCTCTGGTTCATTCCTAAAAGTGGCATCTCCCTCTCTCCCCTGTGCTCTGGCTGGCCAAGTCCCACTGTGACATCCCATAGCAGATCCTGGCTGCTGAGACCAGCTTGTCACCGCTCACCCAAGGAGGTCCTTTTAATTTCTACTTGCCCTCAATGGCTCGTATTATGTGGGATGTCAGTCTTCAAACCACCCTTCCTAACAAGAGATTTTGCCTCTCTATTCATCCACTCGCTTCACCCCATCCTTCAACTGACAAAACTTTTCAGTTTAATTACTTTTCTATGTGAATAATATTGAGACTGTAGTGTTGAACTTGAATTACCAGAATTATTTCTCCAGGTTTGTGTGGGCCTCTGGGTGAAGGAGATGTTTATTTGAGGCACAACGCTTGCCGAGAATAGATTTTCAACAGCTGTGAAATCTTTTGAGTAGCTATGTATAAAAGAATACATTGTCAATGTCATTGTAATAATCTATATTTATGTCCGGAGATGCTGATGGAGTAGATACTGGCATGAGAATCCAGTGTCTGAAATTATGAAAAATATATCCATAATCTCATATTTTTCTTTGGTCATTTAAAAAAAAAAAAAAACCTGACAGGCTGAATTTGTCAAAACCTTGATCAATCTTCCACAGACCAAAATAATGGTAGCTGCTAAACTCATTCTGAGAGATGCATTGAGATATCAGTGTGAGAGAGAGGAAATTGAATTGCGTTATTGAATTACTAAAGATCTAGAGGTCAGATAAAGTCCAGAATTAACCCTGCATCTTTTTTAAAAGAATACTATTAGTTGAATAGCCCAGGGTTGAGGTGTGTGATTGAGTGAGTATTGAAGAGGTAGGAGGAGATGAGGAAATAAGCAACTGTATAAAATTCAACAGGAGAGTTGAAGCAGGCAGAGGAGGAGACGATCATACACCAGCACTTCAAAACAGCCATAGTTTCAATCACCCAGGCAACCAACCATCCAACCACACTAGCAAATCTATTCATTAATAGACTTTTGAGAAAGAGAGAGAGAGAGAGAGAGAGAGAGAGAGAGAGTAAAAAAGAAGAGAGACAAACATCTCTAGGTGACAAAAGACTATAAAACGCTATATAAATGCTTTATTTAGCTCTGATCCAAACCTACTATGCCAAGAAAGCATTTTAAGCCGTCAGAGGTGCACTTTGGAAAAATGCTACTATATACACTACTATATACAACATATACACTACACTAATCCTACTATATACACTAGTGTTCAAACATTTGGGGTTGGTAAGATTTTTTGAGCTTTTTGTAAGTCTTATATGCTCACCAAGGCTGCATTTACTTGACTCAACAGTAATACTGTGAAATATTATTACAATTTAAAATAACTGTTTTATATTTTAATATATTTTACAATGTAATTTACTCCTGTGATAGCAAAGCTGAATTTACAGCAGCCATTATTCCAGTGTCACGTGATCCTTCAGAATAGAATCAAAAGCATTTATTTGAAATATTTTTTGTAACTTTGTAAATGTCTTTACTGTCACTTTAGATCAATTTAATGCATCCTTGGTGAAAAAAAAATTCATGTAAAAGAAAAAAGTCTTGCTGACCCCAAACTTGCTGCGGCCTATGTAGACTGAAGATGGCAAGGCAGCTCTCTAGGTTTTTGTTTCTGTCAAGGCGAAATTGAGAGGTTAAAAGCGTGAAGGCTGTTCCACAGCATCCTGGAAAAAAACACTCTATGGACAATAAAACCTAATTTGGTGTTGTAAAGGCTACATCTTTGGAGCCATCTTCCACTAAAATGAAGAAAAAAAACAACAACTGTTTTTGGATTCACCTTTAGCTCTGGCTCATTTAACTTTCACACAGACACAAGGGGCGGCTCGTGCGATGCATTGAGAATGAAGGGGGCAAGAGATGGCATGCAGAACGCACAGCAAAAGCACTTAACACGAGCTGCGCGGTGAGGTGCACTGCAGTCTCACAGCAGCGGTGTTATGATCTCACTATATGATAATGACACTTTTAATTCAAATGGTTAGCAACGCAAAAGTAAAAATTGCCCAGTGAATACCAAGTGAATAAATCTAACAGATTAAATAGGACGGAGGCATTATACATACCGATATCAAATCATTGAAAGAGAGATGCCTACAGGCTAAAAGCACACGGCTGATGTAGATTGTGTTTTTCTGTGAAAATACACAGTTTTGTCAGAATTTTTTTCCACTGAGATTTTTTTTTATTGTCTATCTTGTCTGACAGCCATTTCACCCAGGACAGAAATAAATATTGAGTTTCAGTGGTACAAGACAAAAACCAACCATGTTGTTTGAACAATCTGTTATGAATTCTGGGGACGGCATCTGTCAGTTTTTGATGCTGTGAATGACTACACACGCACACACTCTTAAACTCTTTTCCAAAACCTAGTGGGCTGCCTTGCCACCTAGTACCAAACACAGGGAGCCGTCTAAGGCAGCATCCTAACTGTCATCAAAGCCTCACAAGTGACCAATGTGGAACGCGTTACATATGAAACTCCAGATGCGACAAAAATGGCGCTCCACACAGGAGACTGGCAATTGATTTCAATGCAGTTTGGCATTAGCATGTTGCTAAAAGACTTAAAAGGCATAACAATATATCACACATATGCATTGTGTAAAATATATCATATAACTACACTGACTATTTTGGTCACACTTGATTTTAAGGTCCAGTTTATATATATATATTTATATATTATGCGGACTTACAATTTGACCAAAACAAGCTGTTTTAGGAGGCAGCATAATTACGTTGCTTATCTCTTGAAACAGCATTGGGTGTGTGCCAATGATGCCTTAAAATGCTGACTCTGTAGGCAGCTTACTAAACAGTTTAAATTGTGTGTATTCACAACAGCGGCAGTCTTACAAATTCCACTCACTTTCTATTTCTTGTATGCATTCCTCCTCCTGTAACCTTCATCTGTTTCTCCCACAGACTCTCTGGCTGACACTCTCTCTCTCTTCTTGCAGCATAGTGTCTTTGTTAGGCTGGTTTGAGTCATTGCCGGGACGCCGGTAGCGGATGATATGTCTGATCTGCTTTGCCTGGAGAAGGATGTTCCTTCGCAGGCTTGATGTCATATCCCATTCTTCACGACCCACCTTCCTGCCATCCCATGCTCGAGCACATGATAAATAATCACAAGCTCTCCGTTTCTCTCTGTCACATGCTCCACATCTTTTCTTTTCTCCCTGGCTCTTCATCTCGCGTACACAAGTCCTCCGACGCCTCATTCTTCACTGGCACAAAAAAAACCTGGCTAGTGTGTGCCACAAATTATAATCTCAGGAATGAAGCCCAGTCTTCAGACAGGCTGTCTACATCCCCTCGCTCCTGCATTTTGCAAATGACAGTTTTCACTTTAAAAAGTTCATTTATAAAATGGCATGTTTGCAAAACAGGAAACAATAAACGCTGGCAGCTCTTTGTGTAGATGCCACTGACGGCTTGCCTAGTAATCTGTGCCTAATTGCATTCAAGTATGTGTGTGTGTGTGTGTGTGTGTGTGTGTGTGACTAAAGCATCTCTCTGAGAAACAGAAACATCCTCTTCTGGCTGAAAAGCAGCACACAAAGGCCCCGATGGGAGGGTAAATCTCACTCTATTCCCTCCCGGTAGTTTAATTCAGCCCTGTAATTATTGCCTAAGCCATTAGGCCAGTGAAGAATGGTTTGCTGCATCACGTACAGATGCTGGGTAACATTATGAACAAGCCCTCGTCTACTCAGCCAGTACAATAATAGAACAGCAATAGTAATAAACAGAACTGTTATTAATAGGTTTTAGTAATAGATACTGAAAAGCAAGTCCAAACAAATGATTTACTGATGAGGTTTTATAGTGGACAATGGCTGCTTCGGCTGGCTCATTTTCACATGCGTTGTACCTGCACCAATCACGTACCCATTAGACGCTGCCTAACAAACAATAACATATGGGCATTGATGCATATCATCTATTACATCCATCATTAAGCTTTCATGGCCTTCTGGCATCAAGTGCTACTTGCAAGCTATTTCAAAGACCCTTATGGAAACTAGCATTTTAGACTGATCTGGGATCAGATCACTGCCCAAGTCCTAAATCGGAGAGCCGTGACAGAGAATCCGCCCTCATTCAAACGATAACGGACTCTGCACGCCCATCACTGACCCCGGTTCGGTGGCCCAAAAGTGGGGTGTGAAAATGTAACGCTGCTGAAAGAGCTTGATCAGATTCACATGAGTAGTATGCTAGTATGCTGTTCTGAATTCAGCCAAGTTATTTTTCTTCTCTCCTTAGCGAAGACCGCCATTTCCTGTATTACTGCTCAAAAACACTTTTTTTAAAAAATAAAGTAATAATTTTATTCAGCAAGGATTAAATGGATTAAAGTGAAGACATTTATATAAGCGCCCTGAGAGAAAAAAAATTCAGCAGCAACCAATTCAGCCTATCAGACTGATCACTGAAGGATCATGTGACACTGAAGATTAATGGCTGCTGAAAATTCAGCTTTGCCATTTTACATTTTTAAAAATATAAAGGTAACACTTTACAATAAGCTTCATTAGTTGACATTAGTTAACAACATTAGTTAACATGAACTAAGCATGATCAATACCTCTATAGCATTTATTAATCTTAGTTAATGCACTGTGAACTAACATGAACTAACAATGAACGACTGTTTTTATTAACTAACATTAACAAAGATTAATAAGAAGATTCGTTCATGTTAATTAATATATTAAGTAATGTTAAGGAATGACACCTTATTGTAAAGTGTTACCAATATAAAAAAGTAAACAGTAAAATGATTTGAAATTGTAATAATATTTCACAATGTTAGTTTTCACTGTAATTTTGATCAAGTAAATGCAGCCTTGGTGAGCATAAGATACGTCTTTAAAACACATTAAAACATTACTGATCCTAAATGTCTGAATGATAAAGTGTACATTCACCAGGGCTGTGTTCAAAACCTTTGGTCAATGACTTAACAGATATTTTTATAGTAAGGAAACTGACTTCAAAGACAATGTAATAAGGCATGAATAAGGATCTAGAACAAATTCAAGTGAGTTTGAGATATTCCCAATAATATATTTCATGAATACAGTGCTTATTTCTTGGTAGAAACTGTTCATATTTTTCATAACTGTCCAAATTATAAGTTGACAAAATTACATTTATGAATTCACATTTTTATTTCCAACCATTCCATCAGACTGAATATTTTTAATCTTTCTACCAACCACTGATCCGCACAAAATGGGATGTCACAGGCAGTGAAAGATGAATTATGCTGCCTTCAAAAATTACCCAAACATTTAGAGTTGGATGCGACTTGGTCACTCTCTATACTGCCTGTTTTACTAATTATTTTTCAGGTTTTGGACAAAACCCTTGTGTTCTAAAGGCCTAGGTATGGTATGATGTTACCTGGTCATCACTAGGACAATAAATTTTACCAAAAGGGGTCATAAGTCCCTTCCAAATATTACCTTTTGTGTATGCTTCCCTTCTCATAACTGTAATAAATATGATGCAAACTTGTATATATACAATTTTCATATTCAAATACACAGACCATCTAAGAAAGACTTCAAGAACATCCTGATCTTCATCCTTCACATGACTCTATACTCTCTCCAGGCTTGCACTGCCTCTCAGCACCATGCCACATAAAAGCTGCTGGACTTTTGTTGATCATGAGCTGTGGTACAATAGAACCAATATTGTCAGCAGCGGGTGGGATAATGACTGGCAAGCGACAGGATGGCACCGCCAGTTTACTTTCACAGACTGGCACCTCCATGGGTGGCACACCCAGAAAACTCTGATTTTATCAGCACCCCAAACTCAGAACATGAAAGACGAGCTGCTAGGAACATTCTATGTGTATATTTTATCTTTGAGAAGTGCTGGGTAGCTGTTAAACTATATCAAGGCCACCTGATGAGCTCAAAAGTAAGCCATTCCGGTGTGTCTCCAACCAGACTATGATGATGAGCAGCTGCAGGCATCTTCTGGCAATTTAGTTTTTACTTACAGTCCACTATCAAGAGCATGTGATTTCTAACACTGTGCCGTTTGAGACATTATCTGGGTGCTACATTCCATGTGGGGGTGAATGAAGATGCCGCAAGAGGATGGAAGCTCGACACCAGGTGGGATGGGATTGTTCCTGCATGATGAGTCACTTATTCTGTCTTTTTTTTTTTCATATTTTTCCATCAAACTCAAAGTGAAGTTTTCATATTTGAGATTTAAACATCATATATATATATATATATATATGCATATGCATGTGTATATGTATATGTATATATACAGCGGGTAAAATAAGTATCGAACACGTCACCATTTTTCTCAGTAAATATATTTCTAAAGGTGCTGTTGACATGAAATTTTCACCAAAAAAAAAACAAGTTCAGAAATTAAGTTCTGTGTAATAAAGTGGAATGACAAAGGGAAAAAGTATTGACCACATAAAGAAAAGGAGGTGCAAAAAGGCATGGAAAGCCAAGGCACCAGCTGAAATCTATCAGTAATTAGAAAGCAATCCTGCACTTTGTCAGTGGAACTTAATATTAATTGATTCAGTCCCAACTGATGGCCTATAAAAAGGTTTCTCATGACCAACGTGTCACACAAGAAACATTTCATGATGGGTAAAAGCAAAGAGCTTTCTCAAGACCTTTGCAACGTTATTGTTGCAAAACATACTGATGGCATTGGTTACAGAAGGATTTCTATACTTGTGAATGTTCCAGTGAGTACTGTTGGGGCCATAATCCGGAAGTGAAAAGAACATAATTTCACCATAAACCGGCCACGGCCAGGTGCTCCTCACAAGATTTCTGACAGAAGAGTAAAAAGAATTATCAGAAGAGTTGTCCAAGAGCCAAGGATCACTTGTGGAGAGCTTCTGAAAGACCTGGAATTAGCATGTATAATTGTTTCAAAGAAAACAATAAGTATTAGTCTCAGCTGCCGTGGCCTGTATGCACGCTCACCACGCAAGGCTCTATTGCTAAAGAAAAAGCATGTTGAAGCTCGTTTAAAGTTTGCTGCACAACATTTAGACAAGCCTGTGAAATACTGGCAGAATATAGTCTGACCAGATGAGACAAAAAAATTGTACTTTGGAGGTCAAATGGCACTGCACATCACCCCAAAACATCATGGTGTAACACTAGAAAAAATTCATATATTGAAGGATGAAGGAAAAATGTACCGAGACATTCTTGATAAAAATCTGCTGCCATCTACCAGGATGATGAGGATGAAATGAGGGTGGACATTTCAGCGAGACAATGATCCCAAACACACAGCCAAGGAAACTCTCAGTTGGTTTCAGAGAAAGAAAGTAAAGCTGCTAGAATGGCCAGCCAATCACCTGTCTTGAATCCAATAGAACATTTATGGAAAGAACTAAAGATCAGAGTTCATAGAAGAAATGGAACCTTCAAGGTTTGAAGACTGTTTGTGTGGAAGAATGGGCCAAAATCACACCTGAGCAGTGCGACTAGTTTCTCCATACAGGAGGTGTCTTGAAGCTGTCATTACCAACAAAGGCTTTTGTACAAAGTATTGAATCAATTTCAGTAAGTGTGTTCAAAACTTTTTCCCTGGGTCATTCCATTTTATTACACAGAACTTAATTTCCGAAATTATTTGTATTGTTTTCTTTGTAAGCATGGATTACTTGGGTTGTTACCGATCATCTGGTGAAAATTTCATGTCAACAACACCTTTAGAAATATATTTAATGAGAAAAATGGTGACGTGTTCAATACTTATTTACCTGCTGTGTGTATGTATATGTATATGTATATGTATCACATACATATGAAGAGTTCATTTGCAAAACCGATAAACACCATTTTAAAATAGGGCTGATTGCCGTGCATTATTCTCCACATATAGCGCGATCTGAACCCTAAACACATTTTGTCAAAAAAAACCTGTATTGTCCACTTTCAAGGCATCGCGAGTTCACGTTTTACTGCAGAAGCTGATAAGCGCCCTTGTTGTTTTTGAACAGAAGCCGATAAGTCCATTTTAGCGAATCAGCGTGCTGTATTCTGGTCAGGTGACAAGGCTACTTTCACTTTGAAAAGACGTACTAGCTGAGAAGAGTTTCGTCAAAGCTGACTAAAAGTGATCGAGAATGGATAATTTGGATGAACCTGTGATATCTTCAAAAAAGGAAAATAAAAGCTGAAACGTTTTCACGGAGCCTTGCAAAAGCAGCGCGTTACAATGGTGAGGGAAAATCTCTGTGTATTGCGTATAATCACATCCATAAATCTATGATCACAACAACAACAACCTTTGTCAGGCATCTACATTGTCATTTGAGGAGATTACAAAAAAGTGTGGTTTTTTAACTCTAAAACATGACACGTGGAGTTATCTGCTTTTGCCAAAAAACGACCGTTGGTATTATCTCCTTTTGCTATAAAACAAACTTTTAATATGTGAAAAAACATACTTTCAATGAACTTTAATTTTGTAAATTACCTGTATTTGTTTAAGTTATTACTACTTAATCAAAACAACCCAACTGCAGTTTGATTGGTAATACTTGGAATGCGCAACAAAAAAATGTGATTTATGAGTTTTCGGTTTTTGCAAATGAACTCTTCATACGTGTATGTGTATATATACATATATATACATATATATATATATATATATATATAAATAAAGGTAAATTTAGTTGAGAAGCAAAACTGCGTAAAGATTTTTTTTATGCATTAAAACAAATTTAAAATTATGCTTAAAACAAGAAAAAAAAATACTTGCAAATGGGGTAAAAAATAATGAATAAATAAAAATATTAAAATATAAATAAATGACTACATTCCATTTCTATATTCTATATTATACATTCTCTGAAAACAAATGTTATTATCTTAAACAATTTGCTAAATAATTTGTAAAGAAAAAAAGATAAATCAACAAAGGATGTTTAGACATTTTTACTGGAAAACAAGACTGAAATACTCATAAAAAATGCTTTTTTTCAGTGCAAAGTCAGGAAAAATGTTTATTTCAAAGTCACAGAGGCGTCTCCCAGCATGTGGGAGAAAGAGATTGTTGACAGAACGAGAGCCAGATGAGGCATGTCAGCATAAATGTGAAATGTACAGCTCTGATAAACAGGGACGTCGGTAGAGAGCTCGAGTTCATTAACAAAACATCAGTGAAAAATATGGCAGCTTCGGTTTTAGAGCAGAATACCTAATCCCAGCAGAGACAGTTTCCTAATAGAGGACTCGAATGGATAACACAAATGGATTTCTCAAGTGTAGATTGCTGTAAAACATCCCAATTAAGAATGCTGTTCCTGTTGTTAAGAAGCTCTCTAAATTCAATGGAGGGTTCAACAACACAGCCACCAGGCACGATGGGAAGATGCTGTTCATAAGTGAGCCGTCTGTACCGCTCAGCTCTGTTTGGAGAACACGTACATCTCCATACAGAGCGAACTGTCAATGGGGCAATGTCAATGAGATATGGAGCAATGCAATGAAAGGCACACACAGGAGAAGACTAAGAAAGCATATTATCTGTACCTGCTGCATAACCTTGGGAAAACTTGTCTAATGTACAAACAAGCGCTTGTATTTTTGTGACGACAATTCTACAAAGAAAAAAAGATTGATCTCTATAATTAAAACTCCTAGAACTGGGAGCTTCAAAAGGTATTCCCACAGTCTAATCAACAGGCAAATACACAAAAGCATGAATTTATTAGAAGCTGCTGAGTTGGAACTGAGCAAACTCACTAAAGAGTTGTGCCACTTCAAGTTCAGCGCAAAAACCTGTCTTCTGCACTAATCACTAACACTGAAAAAAAGTGCATTGGGAGTTTATCACGTCTGTAGTCTTATGGGAAACAGGCAGAAAATTTTCATTTAAACGATGTTTTTGAACATGATTATGCTGCCTTCTGAGAGCTCAATTTAGACAAATTGTCTTTTAAAAAACGAAATCCGTCCAAGATGGCAAAGCTGAGAAAAATCACAAATATGTTTTCATTCACATCAAAAATAATGACTATTTTCCTCAATTTTTGTGTGCACTATGTATTTATGCTAATTATAGTGTAGAGTCATTATCTTAACGACATGCTAACCTCAAATTCTATTGCAATCAGGTGTGAGTCACGTCACCTGTGCAGTTCATGTAAGCTCCTCCCTATTTGGTCACTTAAAATGTTCCTTTTCAATTAGGATATTGTCTTTATATCTACCAGTGTAAACGGTAGACAACGATTCAGCTGACTAGGCTTTGGAATAGAGCTTAGGTTTTCATTTGAAAGGTTTCACAGGTTAGAGTCTGTGTAAAGTGTGCTGCTCAGGGACAGGAGGAACCACAGCAGAACGAAGTAAACATGATTCATCATCATTTCCTCCACCTGATGTCATTATGTTACAGGAATCAGAGGGCTAAAAAAGGAATAAGCCAGAGAGGGGGGAAAAATGACATGTAATTAATTCATAGTGTCTTCATCTCTCTCTGGACTCTTTTTTATGAAACACAACAATGGCTTCACTGCATTGTTTGGAATGAGGGCTAAGAAACACAATAGGCGCACTAATAGCTTCTCTACATGAACTGCACATTCTGTGACCTCTAGCACAGCAAATGCCATTTCAGTTAACACCAAAGAACATGCACTCATTAGCTCTGCTCCGAAACCTAGTGAGCTGCTTTTAAGGCACCCTCAAGAATCTAGAGGTCACATTAAGGTCCACTGGGTCCACATTTGAATAATATTTCAAAATATTACTCTTTTTACTTGTGTCATTGAATAAATGCAGTATTGTTGACAATATTTAAAAATCATAATTATTAAGTATTTATTACTACTTTTTTTAAAATAAGTCATTTATGAGATTCCATAACTATCAGGATATGGTCTCAGATGGCAGCTGCCGGCACCAAGGCCCACAGACCCATTGTCCCCTCATTGTCAATCACATCTCCCTCAGAATCCCTAATTAATTCTCTCCTGTCTCTTTCTCCACGGATTTGAATAATGCACGAGAAAGCCTTCATATCTTTCATGGCTTGTAGTTTTAAAACAGAACCTCTCTGAAACCAAATGCTGGAGGCATAAAATGCAACAAAGATGCTTGGTGAATAAACAATGGCTGTGTGCCTCAGGTTCAGCTAAGCGACCAAAATCCCTCAATACTCTAAGCTGTCACAGCGGCCTCTCAAGCACACGTTGATGTATGGATATACTGCATCACTAAGAGAAGAATCAGGATAGAAGCAGTCCCAATGCACACTAACCTCTGGTACCTTGTTCTTTTTATTGCATATTAATCCCCAGGTGCCAATCCCATCTGAAATCAGACCAGACTTACTATTCATCTGATCTCTTGCACAAATGTGAATCTTTTTGTATTCATAACACTCTAGCAAAGAGTCAGGAGAGGTTATTTTTCCTGTTCCAATAAGTGCAGGTTTATGTCTTATGTCTAAAACAAAGCCCAGTGCTTTCAGAGGTCTATAAATAAATACCTTTATGTTTACATCAGGACCATTTTTTATACAATATAATGGGTTAGAAATACAGTCAGAGTCAATTGGCAAACATCATTGATCTTCCTATTTAAAAAAAGGCTTTTAATGTGTCTTATTTTAACAAAAAAAATTATTTGTGATCGTTAACGCCTAAAAAACTAATATGTTAATGAGTCTTTTTTTTATTTGCTGCCTCGAACCATCCTGTAAATATAACATGTAGCACAAGACAGAACAAAAAATAAATACACTTTTTAAAAAAATGTATTATTCAGTTCAATATCATCCCCATTCTGCATGTTAATGAAAAAGAGGCTAATTAAAGAGAGACATGAAATGCTATTGACTTTGAACAGCTGCCATTAGAACTTTATGAAACTGCTGCTCGAAGCTCCTGACCAGCATCCATTATTTACTCGAGAACATTCTGCGAGAACAAGGCCTTTTGAAACTTTTAAGTAATATGTGGCAGTTGTTTGTATCTGGAAGGTCAACTGGTCTCAAAGCTGTGTGAGCAAAGTGAAAATACACACCAGTAGACACACACACAAAAACAAACATGGCTTTGTTGAGTTCTACAATAGTCAGCACATTCTCACACGGATGCATCAACATTCTCACACACACTCTGTGTCCACAGAGAACTCTGCAGATTTCCGCAGGATTGCAACACCTATAGAGTCAAGATGTACTAAAGCGTTTTAAACCTAAATAATGCAGAAACGTATACTACTGTTCAAAGGTTTGAGGCTGGTAAGATGTTTTAATGTTTTTGAAAGACGCTTACCAACGCTGCATGTATTTGATATTGTTTTTGTGAAAAAAGTAAGAACCATTATTTTCAGGATTCTCTGATGAACAGAAAGTTAAAAAGAGCTGCATTTATTAGAAGGGTTTTACTGTCACTTTTGATTTAATTCAATTTAATACATTCTTACTAAATAAAAATCTGAATTTCTTTCTTTAAAAAATACTTTTGAACTGTAGTATAAGTGCCCTAATTTTAAATTTTCAGTTTTATTTTCTATTTCTCGGTTACAAATCTTGCATACAGCTAAACATATTAATTAGTTTGATAACTAAGCTAATCTCTTGTGCTCATTGAATTCCATGGATTTTTCCCCCAAATCAAAATACGGAAAACTCTGCATATTCCTTATGGGTTTGTCCATGAGCTACTATTTTTACTCTGCCAAGCAAAACATTCCACCAGCAAACACATGAGAACTACTTTACTACAGCTTTACGGCTACATTTGATTTCACATCCTATTTATTCATTCACCTTCATTTTTCTCTTTGATGACACAAATGATGGTCGTCTCATGAGTGGAGATCAGTAAACAGTATTTCTCTTCTTTAATAGGATGTCCTCACAAGCCTCACAGATTTGTAGAAAAACAGGTCATCTAAAAATGATATATTTTTCATCTCTCTTTGTGGCTCATCTATAGTAATACATAAAAAATGAGCCTCAATAAAACATCTTCCTCTCTCACTAAGTGGAGCTCTGAGGTAAAATGATCTTAGATCAGTCAGTCAGAAAGGAAGAGGTATTGAGTGGCTCCCTGATGACTGTTCAGTGGGTGTAAATAGAGACAGACATCTTCGACCATTGCCACATGGACTGATGCTTTTCAGCATGTCTAGTTTCAAGACCCCTGTTCTGTTTCACTGCATTGCAACATGTCTTGTCTGAATTCTCCCTTAGCCTGCATCCCTTATGATTAGTTTGCAGACAATTACAAGCTAAAGGTCTGAGCATCTCTCACACACAGATGGTTTAACCCAGCACAGGTCTAAATCTGGCCTGTTTCTATGGGTAAATCAGCCTTATTCTGTTGGTATAAACTTGCTCAGGGTTATCAATCGCACTAAAACACATCGTCTATTTAGCACTCTGCTGCTGAGGATCACGGCTGTGTTTGTCATAATGATCAAAGGCCTAGGCAGAAGAGTACTGTTACCTGATACCTGGGATTCCCAGAGGATCTCCGTATGCTGATGTGCACTCTGTGCAAACAGAAGCTCTGCTCCAAAACCTACTGCCTACTAAGGCAATACCCTAACAATCATGGAACCTTATAAATGACTTGTCTGGATAAATGTCTTTACTGTCAATTTTAAATGGTAGTGCATTTCTTCCCATCTCGTCACCATCTTTATTTTATCATTGAGCTTGTAACAATGCACTCTGGGATCGTCTTTACAGTAAATTTGTCAGTATTGCCTTAGCACACAGCCTCAGTAGGCAGCTCACTAGGTTTTGGAACAAAGCTTCACTTCCCATAAATCTGTGCACTACAACCCAGTAGTCTAACAGTAGAGTGTTTGCCATACAGTATGTGCTATTTTTAGACTGCATCTTAATGGATTTCACTTCCTTAAAGCAATGCACCTGCCTTTCATAACTAGATTTTTTCTTTTTGAGAGAGACCAAAGAGTTGGTTCTTTTCCTGTCCTTTTTTCAAAAGAGTGACAGCTTAAAGATGTAATAATTCTGCGGTGTCAAAAGAAGACATACCTTTAGTGGGTTCTGTGCGCTTGGGTAGGTCCAATGTGTCATAGTTTTTGTCATGCTCTCCGTTTTTCCTCCCTAAGTAAAGAAGGGGGAAGACAGAGTGAGAGAGAGCGTGAGGGAACGAGCCAGAAAGAGCAGTTGTAAGTGTCATTCTATGAGAGACGGAATTTACTGGTATGAAAATGTCAAGTAGACCCAAGTCTCAGACACACACACACACAGTCACAGACGTGCCACACATAAATCTAGCTACTACACAGATATGCAGAAACAAACTCTTGACACCAGCTCCCAAGAGTGGGCACCCCCATTAAAAATGCAGAGCCTTTGTCACGGAGGACAACTCTCTATAACAGAGTGAAGTAATGAAGACCACTATCCCACATAGAGAACATGTCATCTACAAATGAACATTCTGCCATTATTTACTCACCTTCATATTGTTCCAAACATATTTGACATGCTCCAAAAACAACAAAAAGCATCTTAGAAATAGTCCATATGACTCACATGCTGTATTTCAAGTGTTCTGAAGCCATAATATCACTTCAGACAAACACCAAAGCCATTTTTTCTTATTTGTGCAAATTACATGCACATATTCAAATCTGGTGAATTGCTAAAAATGGCAAATGTCATAGTGTCATAGTGTAACCCAATCATGATGCACCAAATGTGAATACGCTAACCTCTGCAGTGGAGAGGAAGATTTTTAATGAAAATTAAATATCTAAATTAATTAAGTAGATTAAATTAGAATTTAGTCTTTTTTACTTGTTTTCTGTAACAGTCCTTAAAACAGGATGAGTTTACTTGAGAGGGAATACTGTTTGGGATATTGACAAGATACTGGCAGATTTTTTAACTTGTTTAAAAGCAAAAAATCTTTTTTTTTCCAAAATTTGCCAGTGAATTAATGACAAGAAGTCTGATGTAAATTTATCTTATTTAAAGATTATAATTAATAGAAAAAAATCCAAATAAGAATAGGATTTTTTTTTTTTTTTTTTTTTTGCAAACAAAGCTATTGGATGTTTTCAGAAGACTGTGAACAAAGTGAACACTTTTTATGGATTGTACTATGTTATGTTTTGTCATTTTTAGCCCTGGGTCAACAATAACTTTTGTTATGAAAAAGGACAATGTGAAGATTCTGCCTGACATCTCCTTTTTGTGTTTTCTAAAAGAAAAAAAAAAATCATACAGGTTTGGATCAACATGAGAGTGAGTAAATGATGACATTTTTCGGAGAACTATCCCTTTACAGCAATGAGCAAAAGGACAGAAAGCAAAAGCCAGGCCTCGTTAACAGATAACAGCAGACACACAGACATCTATGCCAGCTGAAAGGGGCTTTGAACCAGCTAAATTGGCACAGGTTTGACATTTCCTTGAGGAGAGGAACACTGGCCAGTCGTTTAAGAATGTAAGGCGAAAGAGTGGCAGCGATGAAACGTTTATTCTGATGAAGATAGAGGGAGGTATTTTATGTAAGTGTGTGCTGAGAGAAACAGACAGACAGAGGAAAAGCAGGAAGATACACTCACCTTGATTAAACCATTCCTCTACAGTTAGCCAACGCAGGAACAGCAGCAAGACCAATGAGGGAAAAAAAGCAGGCAGGGAAGAAGAAAGGAGATTCAGAGAGTGTGTGTATTAAAGGAGACAGAACTTATTTGTGAACCACTTAAAAGTGAAAGGAGACAGAGTTTAAAAAAATGAAGCAAGTACAAAGCAGAGGAGAGAGTCAGCTCCATTAGTTCCCTCAAGTGAAGATTCCAGAAAGAGGACAAAAGAGTTTGCGTAGCTTTTTCAACAAATTTACTAAATGGTGACAAGAATCTTAGTATATTCACAGACTTCATGCATCATCGTGTTCTGCAATGCTGTCAGTACAATTCATAATGTAATACTGTATTCTCAGCGTGGCTGCAGGGCTGTTACACTGGACATTAGCATAATCATTCTTCTACGGTCAGTTTTAAGGCCATCTACTGTGATGGTAGAAGAGAATCGGGATGAGCAATTTACTTAGTGATCTAAACTATCAAAAGGCATGCTTTTCGGCTAGCCACCTGAAAAACAACACATTTGGTTTAATAGCACAGATATTTGAAAGTCTATCACCCCTCTGAGTGCCGAGAATCGCTACTGCTAAGTGGAAAATATTTAATATGACTATTTTTTGGCTTCAGTAATACAATATGATATGTACACTACCATTCAAAGTTTTGGGTTAAGAAATGTTTGTGAAAAAGCTATCTTATGCTCAGCAAAGTAAAATTAATTTAGAATGAATGAAAAAAATGATTTTCTATTTTTTATAGTTGTGATGCAAAGCTGAATTTGCGACAGCCATTACTCCAGTCTTCAGTGTCACATGATCCTTCAGAATTTTTCTAATATTCTGTATTGCTGCTCAAGAAACATTTCTTATTATTTTCAATGTTGGTAACAGTTGTATTGCTTAATATTTTTGTGGAACGCGTGATTTACTGATTTTGATCAAATTAATGTGTCCTTACTAAACTTAGAATATCTTCCTGACCACACCCTTTTGAATGGTAGTGTAATTTAAATGACATTAATTAACATATTCGAATAATTAAGAATAAATACAGCATAAACCAATTTCCAATCATGTCTAAAATAATAGCGGTGCAGAAATGACACATTTTCTGCAATAGTTTGTGGCAAACCAACACGGCAGCCTAAACTTTTCTGTGTTTATAGTGAGAGTGTCAAGAGTTTCATGTGCAAAACTAAATTCTGCCTTTTAAATCAGGTAAGTGTCCAAATAGCTTGCTGGGAAAGCATCCCTTAATGCTTGTTAGGGGCATTTTCTGGTGTAAATATAGGTCACTTGCATCTTCAAAGTACATCTCCAGGGCTGCTGACAGATAAACAAACCTCATTAAAAAAGGTCCATGAGGCACAGCATGACATCAATGCTGTCATATTTGCGGTTTACCCACATTCTTGCTTTTGCTCCTTTGCCTTGTTTACTGAGTTCACCTAAAGGTCTGTTCGAGAATCAGTTCACTAACTGAAGTCATCAATGTATTCAAGAGCTTTCACATCAGTTCATAGAAGAGAGAACAACAAATAACTAGTCCAAGAAAATGATAAAAACCTTGAATCAGCTCTCTTATGTAAAGAATGAGTACCTGAACAATACTCAGCAGTTAAAAAGCAAAGTGTTTCGAAGAACCGATTCAACTCATACATATAACAAAACAGACAGTGAACCTACACCCACATCCATTTAAAAATGAATATTGATTCAACATTGATACTCCAGACACACACTCTAGTTATGAATCATGAGCCACAGGCCACATAAATAGAGACTCAAGCATCATTTAGCTTCCTAAAACGGTATCTGCCTGCACTGCTATTTGTGATGTTGTGTAAATGCTAGGATCATACTGCTCTCTGTGAACCTGCCAGTGATGGAAGCATCAGGCTGTTGATGATCAAGGCTCAGTGATATAAATGTGCTCAGAACTGTTTTAGAAGTATAAAGCACATAGATGAGATGAAGAAGAATTCAATAATGACCTTTGGCCTTCTTTCCTCCGAAGCAGCCTGCGTCATCTTTCTTCTTCCTCTGAGTGCCAGCAGAGCCGGGGCCCTGAAGAGCTGCGGGGTCCTGGAACTTCTCAGCCCCTGGAACCTCCTTGTGCACGTGGTAAGACAGGTTCCTCATGATGCAAACACAATTCTCCACAGACTAAGAGACAGCCAGAAAGAATGAAATGTTTTTATACAATAATAATGGAATTGTATGGTCAAACATTTTTTGACCATAGCTTGCCGTTGTGCCAGCCAAGTGATTACTTACATAGCTGCACTGGTTTTATGTCTCATAATACAACTATTTACATGCAAATCAATATTTTTTGTCAGTTCAAATATTTATATCAGAAGTAGCTAGGTAATGTGTGGGATAATGTACAGTAATGCAGTCATTATTGCAAAAAAAAAAATCCTTTAAGATGACAATACCCCTTCCGCTTTACATTACAGTCCTGATCAATTGCCTAGGGTTTGTTTTGTGATATTGACAGGGTGACACCCCTTTATCCCTTCCATATTTATTGCAGTGCTCTCTGAAATCTGTTTTTTTTTGTGTTTGTGACCTACCAAATGTAAATGAAACCCAGAAAACAATGATAGATACAGGCTCCAGCTGCTCTCTCGGCTGAAAACACTCACTTTGTTGTCCATGTCCTTCTTTCCCACAGCCGACTGCAGCGCATGCAGCAAGGCATCTACCAGCCCCTCACACTCTCTCAACCGTCTGCGCGCCTCTGCACCGTCTGAGCTCACATTCCTATGGCAAACAGAAAAAGCATGAGTAAGCACAAGTAATTTGAACTAATTATACATCATAAGCTGACACATTAAAAGATTTTGTTGATGAAGCTACTTTGAAACTGTAATTCGCCAAGCTACAAACTAATCATAACTGAAGTAGTTAAACTTTAGCCAAACTGCTCTTGCAGAAGTAGTAGATACAAGATACCAGCTACTGGCATTAAGAAGTTAAGAAACTGTACCAATATCTTTGAATATGCAAAATAGATATTATATTATTATAATAATAATACACAATTCATGTAATTATTATAATTGTAATTTATAATATATATATATGTAATATATAAATTTAAAAAAAAAAATCACTAATATAATAGCCAATTTACTATTTGTATGAATGGATTCACTAGAATGAGCCTGATAAAAGCTTGACAATAAGGCAAAATCATACAGACATTGCCTTTTTTTTTTTTTTTGGTTGGAAAGTGTATGATTAACAATATACAGTAACCCAATCCAATTAAACCCACATTCAAGCCTCATTCTGATCTCAGACCTGTTAAAATGACCAATTTAAAAAATGAATGGACGACAGATTAAATTATAATGTTACATGGTTAGCATTACAGAAGAAAAAAGAAAAGAATGTCAGATGTGTCCACAGCCCGAAAAGCCACCAGGAGCCATCTGGGTTCTTCATCCTTTACCCTGAAATTTCTTTCCTACCAGCTGTTCAAGCTGTAGTTTTTTATAACTAGATTGCCGAGTTAAAATCCTATCCATAAAAAAGTCTCACTCCAGAGTCATCATTATCAAACGACAACTGCAGAAAACATAAATTAAACTAGCACCCTGCCAAATGAATGGGTCTCTTTCTAGCAGAAGAAATTTAAACCCATTTGCAGTATAACACCCATATGGAACGTAACATTTTCCAGCTGTACATCTGTTGTGGCGGCAGTCCAGATTTAAGAGAGATGGATTACGTTTTTACTGCTACCTGTCTTTTTCCTCCCTAATGCCTGAAGGACAGTCAGCACAATATTGAATGCTGCCTGCAATGCCTGCAACCAGTTTGAGAATCCAAGATATAATATTGTAGCAATTTAATAGACAAATAATTGTAATATATTATTTGGTGGCACTTCAAGCTTTAATTACACAGATGCCAGGCAAATCCCTTATTATAAATGAACGTGCAGGTCTTTTTTAAATAAATTATCTTAATTAAAAATTATAAAATATTTTTGTATGTAACGATAACAGGAATGAATGATTCTTTGACTGACACAAGAGATTATATCCTTGAAATATTGGAAGATTTTTATGAGATAAATTGAATCTGTCGCTGAAAACTCTTCATCGCTAAGCTCTGCTCTAGTTCATCCAAAATAAAACTTTACTTGCTTTAAAATATACACACCCTGAGGCCATCCAAGATGTACAGTAGATGAGTTCATTTCTTCATCAGAACAGATTTGGAGACATTTAGCATTACATCACTTGCTCACAGTGAATGGGTGCCGTCAGAATGAGAGTCCAAATCTTTATTTTGGATGGCCTGAGGATAAGTAACTTTACAGCAATTTTTCATTACTGGGCAAAACATTCCTTTAAGCCTTTTAAAACCTTCAAAAATCTCAAATATAAACAGGACATGGATGCACTACTTAATCAGGAATTACAAATGTGCACATTTGTCCCAGTGAGCAAAGAAATAAATAAAGGGTGCTTTCCCTCTGTCGAAGACAGACAGGAAACAAAACTCTGCCTCCGAGCAGCTTACTAGGCAACAGATGTCACTGGATACAGTTTCCATGGATACAGGCTGAGCTGAGGCTAAAAAGACAGGATGAGGATGGAGTGGCGTTGTGCACAACCGCATGTCTGCGATGACCTGCTGAGAGGTGGCAGCGCATGCAAAGAAACACATGATGCCATGATGGCTGTACTGCCACCTCTCCCTGATACATGCTTTAGACCCACTGTGGCACTGGTTATCCTGATCACATTGATTGACCTGTCACAGGGAAATAGCCAGTAAGAGCCTTGGCAAAGGAGAAAGAGCTAAAGAGAGATAAGGAGGTTGAGAAAAGTAAAAGTGTGCAGAGAAAATAAGAAAAGGGAAATTGTTTTAGGAAATGTTCACACTCCACAATGTTCCTCTTTACAAGAGAAAGAGGACAACCAGCACTGGAATTGGCTTGGTTTGTGATGCATGAAAAAAACAACAACAAATACATTACTGATTAATTGACTGATTGCCAAAAAAAAAAAAATCTCTCATCAAACAATCCCAATTAATGTCTCACGGTTTCCAGCAGCACAAATCTTTTCAGTAATAACAATAATGACTGGTGAAAATTCAGCTTTGCATCACAAGAATAAATTACAGTAACTTTAAAATAGAAACTAATTGTTTTACTAATTATTTCACAATAATACTTTTACTATAATTCTGATCAGGTTTTTTTGAAGTCAGCATAAACTCAATCAGTAATAGATGCAATGCAATAGTGCCCATGCTTCTTTATTTTGCAGATATTAGAGATCCAGTAGGCCAACTTTCTGTCACACACACAGAAGCAAGCAGAAGCTGGACTTGGCCCAGCGGGTTGCAGCACAACCAGCAGCAGCAGCTGGAGATTAGAGGCCTGGCTGCTAAAGAGGAAACAGAGGGTGGAAACACAGCCCCGTCCCTCTGGAGCTTCAGCACTGAGCTCACACACAACACAGGACACAGCTCAAAAAGAGAAGAGGGAGGAATTAAATGCAATACCACATACAGTTTCGGAGGTGAATTCTTGTAGAATCCAAATCCTGCTTCTGAAAGAAAGACTGATCTAATCAACAGTGTATTATAATGTATCATGATACACCAAATGTATCATAATTGCAGATTTATGACACAACCAGCACACAACACCGTGTTCGAAGTACCTACTCATGCAATCACAAGATAAAGGATTAAAGAGAGCACTTGAGGTGACGAAACTGAACTACACTGACCTGCTTCTGCTGCTAGCAAGCTGATTTAGACAATCAGACCTGTGTGCTAAGGCTTATCCACAACAGCCACAGAAGTCTACGTAGGTCAAACAAGGATAGTCACAGCCAAACAAGGCAAGAATAAACTGGTTTAATGCCACAGTGTCAAGAGTGCAACAACAATATGTGAATCCTGAAAAGGAAGGATCACTGTAGGCACCGTCATGGCACTATAACACATTAAACCGAGGATCAGGGGTTATTGTTTTGAAAGGTCAGTGATGGTCAAGGCATAAGAGTTTATGCTAGAGATATAAAACATATTTATTAGTATACATGGATACAATATCCATTTATAATTGCTGAGACAGGCAAAGATCACACTAATAAAAAAAAATAAAGACTGCCAAAGAACAGGCAAAGAACAGAATCACCCTGGACCCCTCTTACACAGTAATTTTCTCAGGAGTGGGTGCAAGGGGAAAAAAAACGGACTCCATTTATTGTGGCAGGATGCATGGTAACCATGGAGATATAAAGCCCTTTAGTGACTAGATATCTTAATCAAAAGCTGAGCTGCTAGAATGACCCCCAGAGGAGAGGATCAGTGTCTGCAGAGAGGCTCTGAACATAATACAGAAAATGGTTAAATATAGAACAGACAGAGGCTATTGATTTTTGCCTTTAATTATAACGTGAAGATGTTTTTGTCAGAAGACAAATAAGTTCAAGCTATACAAAATCATCTGTTCCTGCTTTTGTTTTCCAGGTAGATCGGTTATTGGTTGCCTCTCTATATAGCAAAAGCTCAATTTAACTGCTGTTTCCCCCATAGGCAGAAATGATAATCTCAAACCTATACAATAAAATCTGCTATTCTATCCCTAGTACACAGGAACCATATTGAGCAATATATGGTAGTATAACAAAGAGTTAGACACAGAAAAGAGACCAAAGTTGTCATTGTTAACTAAAGTGTAAGCTATTAAAATTCAAGTTTTATTAATTGAAGTGAAGCTGAAATAAACAATAAAGAATACTAAAATAACATTGCAAAAGACAGACCGTTTTAAAGGATTAGTTCACTACCAGAACATTCCAGGATTTTTCTCTATATATTGAACTTCAACGGGAATCAACGGGTTGAAGGTCCAAATTGCAGTTTCAATGCAGCTTCAAAGGGCTCTACATGATCCCAGTTGAGGAATAAGGATCTTATCTAGAGAAACGATTAATCATTTTCTAAAAAAAAAACAAAACAAAAAAAAAAAAAAACTTTTTAACCACAAATGTTCATCTTGCGCTAGCTTGACCTCACGCATTACATAATCATGCTGGTAAGGTCACACAGGTGATGTAGGTGGAAGTACCGACCCAGTGTTTACAAAGAGAACATGCACAGAAAGTCAAACGCTCTTTACAAAAAAAAAAAGGTAAAACAATGATGTCAGATGATTGTGAAGTTGATGGATAAAATGAG
Source organism: Tor tambroides (assembly GCA_021397915.2). NCBI lineage: Eukaryota > Metazoa > Chordata > Actinopteri > Cypriniformes > Cyprinidae > Tor > Tor tambroides. The sequence goes on along the minus strand of JAFVLL020013850.1, from coordinate 65,905 downwards.
ATAACCCTACCTTTTTGAACCGAAGTACACAGAAGAAGAACTAACCACACGTGACCTTTCCAACGTGATTATGTAATGCGTGAAGTCGCGAATGCGCATCGAAGAGCTACTGCAAGTTTAGTATTTGTGGTTAAAAAGAATAGAAATTGTCTTTTTTTTTTTTTTTTTGGAAAATCGTTTCACTAGACCCTTATTCCTCAGCTGCAGAGCCCTTTGAAACTGCACTGAAACTGCAATTTGGAACTTCAACCTGTTGGGTCCCATTGAAGTCCACTATATGGAGAAAAATCCTGAAATGTTTACTTCAAATCCTTGATTTCTTTTCGACTGAATAAAGAATGACATGAACATCTTGGATGACAGGAGGGTGAGTAAATTATCAGGAAATTTGTATTCTGGAAGTGAACTAATCCTTTAATATTCGCAAATGAACTTCTTTTGTTCATCTGAAACCTTTTAGCAATCCAATTAGAATAGCATAAACAGGTAAAAGGCATTTGCAGAAACCCAATAAGACTTGCAAAAACCAAAAAGACCATTAAGAGGTTTCATTGTCATTAGACTATAGGTCAGCTGACAAGGATGTGGAGGATGCTGTCAAGCAGACCAGTGTACCTTAGACATCCTGATGTGTTCTTGAAGACGGTGGTCCACTCTGCATCTTGTGGCTTTGAGTCCTCGTTTGGCTCGTGTTCCCAGCCGGAATGAGGGATAATGACCTCGTTAGTCATCGTCTGAAGCCCGTGGTTAATTATCACCATCTTCAGAGGCTCATAGGAGGACAAGTTCCAAAGTGTTCCTATCAGGTGGAATAAGACAGAGAGAGAAAAGAAATAGGAAAAGAAAAAACTACCTGTTAAACTTCTTAACATGACACAAGAGCTACAAACAAAAAGTGGCAGCGCTGTTAGATCTGTTGACATACCACGCATTACAAAAGCATTGATTCTGAGTTTTCAGACAGGAACCTCCATTACAGACCATGACTAAGAAGGATTGGACAGGAAAAAAGGAAAGGAAAAGCAAAGTTTGAGAAAAATTGCTCCAAGTAAATACAACGTAAAGGTTATTTTCTAGACAATAAAACAGAGAAGCTTGTTCTATAAGCCAGCAGATGTATATACGCCTACACAGTTAAGACTGGCCTTTGTTTTATTAACTTGGCAAGCCCCATACAGCTACTGCTACCCTTGGAAATGTACAGTGAATAAATAAACAGCCTTTTTTGGGTTATTAAAAACTAGGACCACAGGTCATTCTGGCTAAAAACAGAAATAGCACAGTTGACTACAAACTCAAACAAATGTACATCCTTATACAACTCAAGAGGACAAGAGGTCTATAAACTCATCGTAGCTCTGTGTAAAATGGGCTCGGGTTCTTTTAACTACCAAAATAAATCTATTTACCCTCGGACAATAACCAAATTTGTACTTCCATCTGCGAGGAGGCTCCATCGCCATCACCTCTTAGGCGCTGAATGGCCATTAGACCCTGGCAAAAGTCCTGATAACAGACGCATGTACACATGGCCCTTGCCGAATGTGGGAATGTCTATTTGGTAAAGTGGAACATTAAGGAGCATGGATCATTACCGGCCAGCTCATGCACTCGTGCATGTGTTATTGTGTTAGATGGGCTTGTAGTCAGAGGAGATGTAGAGGTCTACACATAGCACATGCTGATTAACTTCACTTCACTGACTTTAATAGGAGGCATAAAACTGGAGCAGGTTGAAGCAGTCGAAGGCTATTATAACTGTTGATTACAACTCGTGTGTGTGTGTGTGTGTGTATATATATATATACACGTATTTGTGTGTATATATATATATATATATATACACACACACACACACACACACACACATATACATACACACACACACGAGTTGTAATCAACAGTTATAATAGCCTTTGACTACAGTTTTAATATTTGTAATATTTATAGTGATCATGTGACCCTGAACAGCAATAAATTAAGACATAAATATATTAAAAGTATATAAAAAGTTATTTTAAATACATAATATTTCACAATATTGCTGTTTTACTGCATTTTTGGTCAAATAAAGACCAATCAGTAATTACTTTTGTCAGATGTATTACCAGTTGAGCTAAAGTAGTATAAATATTTATATGAAATATTAAAATATTAATATTAATTGTACAAAACACACACTATACCGTGACATTACAGTGTTATTTCAGAGAGCTCTAGTGTCGTATAACTGCTCAGTTCCCCTGGCATCTTTTGCAGGTTCCTGGATATCCCACAAATCTAATACAGAAGGAGCCAATGAAACCCACATGAGGGAAGCTGAACCTTGCAAGAGGTGCAGTCTGATTGAGTTTACTCCTTCCTGCTTGTCATTGGAGCCTTCCAGCTAATTCAATTTCCTGGGAGCAGCAGACATGCTGTTCTAACAGGCCATTCACTTAGGGCTATTACAGTCCTATTCTGCCCCCTGCCATTCATCATACACTGATTGGACAGCTGAGTCAGAGAGAAAGAAACAGGAAAGGGTAAACGAGGTAATCATCTCAGAAATGCCACTGTACTCTGGACTTCTGAAATTTCTGAACAAATGTCATTTTGTTAGCTATGTTTCGTGTCCTTTTTCTAATGTCATTACATTTAGTTTTTTTTCATATATCATCAGGTGATTTGAGGAGACCTGTGCATAAGTACGCAAACAGTAATCCACACAAGAACAAGGAATCATTCAGACTGTGAGATTCAACACAGTATCAAAATGGTTTATATAGTCCAAAAGGAAACAAAGTCAAACACTGACACTTAGTAATTATATTTCTAAATGGCTCTATGTTATGTAAATTGATAAAATAGTGCCAGTTACTTTGTCTTTTTTGCTCCGCCAGTGAAAAAGAGTTCCAAATGTGCAATGTCTGGAATGTGCCAAAAAGAGTCATATAGGACAGATTATGGAAATAGGAAGTACGCCTTAAATCTGTTTCTTCTAAAAACTTGCTTGATCAGAGCAAAACAGACAGAAAATAAAGAGAAAGAGAGAATGAGTGCGAGTTGCAGAGTTGAAGCAGAGGTTCATGGCTACTGGTATAAACACACTGCTGTAGCTGGTTGGTTATAATTAAATGATAAATTAGTTCAAAAACTTTTAACATTTAAGCTGGAGAGCTCTGAAAAGGAAATTATGATGCTTTGAAGTTGTACCAATCTTGACCACCTTAATTTAAAAATATTAATATGAACTGTTAAATATTCACAGCGTGTGAAGAACATTTGACACAGGGTCAACAAATTAAACCAGACAGTTTAATTAAAAATAATGCTGAAAAGTGGAAAAGGTAATGAAAAATTCTAAGACGACACTTCTGAAGTAGAAAAAAAAAAGAACAGAAAGAAAAAAGTAGCAATATTCACACAATAAGTTTCTTGGTTGAGGTGCAAATAAGTGCTGCTGACAAGCACCAATCATGGTGTTCAAGAGCACACGGTGAACCTATTTTTAAAACCCTGCAAATTATTTTTAATTGTAGAAAAATCATTCCCAGTTTTTCAGGCTGCTGAAAGACTATTGTAAGGGGAGTGTTTTTATAGGGGCCTTGCAGATAAACCATAAGGCTGTCCAGGGGTCGGTTTGGAACTGACACACTATTTTCCCTCCATCCTGTAGAAAAGACCTATTTTTAACTGAGATTGAAAGCAACAGTGTGCTGTAAAGTTAATCACCGAGTCAGGCTGCGGAGCTGTTACGTCACTGCTTCACACTCCAGGATTCACTCAGGTATTTCACACACCAGAAACTTTTAGTCATGATCTGTGAAAAAAACTGAATGCCTGGTCTGGAGAACCATCAGTCAGTGTCATTACCAGAAAAAAAAAAAAATCTCTTTCAGTAGTTTCACCAAACCCTAGTAGAGGAAAGAGCTGCACTCAATATTGTTTAAACATATACACTACTATTCAAAAGTTTGGTGAAAGAAATGAATACTTTAGTTCAGCAAGGATGCATTAATCTGATCAAAGTGACATTAAAGAAACAAAAAAAAAATCTATTTCAAATAAATGCTGTTCTTTTTAACTTTCCTCATCAAAGAAACCTGCACAAACGTATCATGGCTTCCCAAAAATATTAAGCAGCACAGCTGTTTTCAACATTGATATTACTGAGTAATTTGTAAAATATTTAAAAATAGAAAACAATTATTTTAAATGGTATATTTCACAATATAATTATACAAATGCAGCCCTGCTGAGCATAATCGTGAAAAACCTTGCTAACCCCAAAATGGGAGTATTTATAATTATTTCATACACAAATGTTTATATATATATTTTTTTTTTCTTAAGATTTTGTAAATCCCTCATTGTCTGTCAGTGACACAAATCCCCTGTTCCAGTAATAAAATGTCTTGTGAATGCATGAAAACATGAGTCTTTGGTCGGTGCATAGAGTGTCCGGTCAGAATCCGGACCTCTTTTGCGTTCTTCACATTCTAGTAAATGTGTGTCAGGTCGTGGAGACCAGGCCAAAGGATTAAGGTCCCAGGAGGAGACACATAAAGCCCAGCAGGTCAAGACCCTGCTCAGCGGTCCCGCTGAGAGACTGACCTGGATTCAGTCAATATCAGTCCGGACTCATCTAGTATTTAAATGTACAAAACATGGAGAGAGGCCTATGGCTTGTATTAGTAGGATGCTTGCCAAGCATGACTAGATGGAATGAGAAAAATACAAATGAATGAATCATAGAAGATTTAGGACAGACAAGATAAGAAAGATGGAAGGTTATTTTTGTCATTGGACCGAAAATTACTTCTATTGGTCAGGCTGTCACACAGAAGAAAGCCTAATGAATCTGGAGTTCAATTTCGACCAGTTGCCGTAACCACCATAAACACGTCACCCTCAAATTTCAGATTAGCATTCTTAAAATTTTTACCCATGTTCCAAAAAATTGACTATTTATACACTACTGTTCAAAATTTTGAGGGGTTTTTGCAAAAATGTTTTTGCAGTAGGTCTCTTGCTAAAACACCAAATGATAAAATATAGTAATATTGTGAAATATTACATGAAAAACAACTGTTTTCTATTTAAATATATTTTAAAATGTAATTTATTGCTGTGATGGCAAAGTTGAATTTTCTGCAGTCACTACTCCAGTCTTTAGTATCACATGATCATAAATATTACAAAATTAGAAATGTCTTTACAGTCAGTTTAAAGTGCCATTGCTAAGTTGAAGAAAAATAAAATATCCTTTGAATGGTACTGCACTGATGTGTCTTACAATTCTTGAACTTTTTTTTGTTTTGTCACGTCTTAGTACATCTTTGGTATCAAAAGATCATGAAAACGAAAAAAGAGCCCAAATAGCCTAATAAATTAGATGGGTGAAACCTCTCATACAACCCACTTTACAAAGTTTGTTTTCATGATTACAGTGTTAAATTCCAGTATGGAATAGTGCAGCTGGATATAGATTTCATCTCATACCTGTGATAAGTTCCCGAACTTCCATGTCATTGGTTTTCCTCAGCAGACGGATGAGAGCAGGAATCCCATCACAACTCTTGATGGCCACTTTGTTATCGTGGTCCTTGCCGTAGGAGATGTTTCTCAAAGCTCCGCAGGCCTTGCGATGGACTTCAGGTTTAGGGTGGTCCAGCAAGCCCACCAGCACTGGGATCCCCTTCAGCTGCCTGACATCCTTCTTTATCTTGTCATTTTCATAGCAGAGATGCTGCAGGTAGGCAGCTGCATTGGATTTGACCGGATCAATGGGGTGACCTAGCATGGCGATGACCTCAGGCAGGTCAGGATCCCTCCACCGTGGGTCTTTGCGGATACTGTCAATCGAGGGGGAGCGACGGCCGCCCATGCGATCTAGACTGGCCAAGCTGCCTCTCTCGGGTTGGGCAAGAGGTGCTGGGTACATGCCATGGATGTAGGGGTGTCTTTCATCAATTAATTCAGCCTCGATGGGGTCCTCGTAGCCTCTGTAACAAGTGAAGAAAGAGAGAGAGAGATTTTAAAGAGATTTATCAGGTATGCAACGGTATTGGCACCACACAAAGAGCAGGAAAGCGTGAAAAACTTTATATTTGAGATATGTTTTAGAATTCTTCAGAAAAGAAAGTTGGCTATAGTCAAGCACAGTATGATTTCTTTACATGATATAAATATCTTTTTTTTTTCTATAAGTAGGCCTAGCTGTTGGTTATATTCACAATAACCAACAATACGCACCCCAAAAGAAAAGAAAAAAAAAGAGGAGATCAAAATATGTAAGATGGAGTAAGTACGACAGAGACAGAGAAAAAGTGATTGCTTTAGTTATTAACCATGGTATCAAAGAATCCACAGCACGCCAATAATAAAAACTGCTGCCATTTCCCTATTAATTGTGTCTGTCAGGACACAGTGATGTTCTCTCTTTCTTTAATTAATGATGGATGGGATACAGCATGAGCGAAAACAGAGAGCCTGCATGGCCCAGAGCAAATATAGAACAGACTGGAAACAAAGAGAGAGAGAGAAAGAGAGACAGATGGATAGGGAGCGATGGATGGCTTCCCTACTATGAGTAATCTGAATAGTACAGCATCACTCCCACTGGGAGAATCCCAGCTCTGGACTTTCCTGAGAGCTCCCTGTCACAAGCAAGCAATCAATATGTCGGGACAGGAAATGAAATAATCAATGTGCATTTTGTAAACTGACACTGATGCTTTGAAAATTTACAGTAGAAATAAATACTATTTTTTTCATGCATTTTTACTACTGGTAGCACACAACTGTTTATGTTGCTAGTGTGCTGTCTTAGAAAGTGTAAATGAACCTTTTCATGGTATACTTCTCCACATTTGCAGAGAAAAGGCATTAAGGTCCAAAGCAGACGAAAAAAGCCTTAATGCAACAGAGTAACCATTAAGCCAACAAAAGAACCCTATTGACTGAAAATACAGTTTGCAAACAAACGACAAACGCTTAGTGGAAACATTTCCTGGTACTTCAGGCACCTTGGAAATTAGCCGTTGTATCACTTCATTAAAACTGAGGTGAAACTGACCTAAAAGTGCTGTTTGTGGTGTTCAAAACTGATTTTGTTTGTTATTCAAAAAGAATCTACACGTCATTATCGCTACCATATGGGTTATTTATGATAACTTATATTAACATGAACATTCTTATTCTGCGGGAGTGACTGTGGGCGGCTGGAGGCTCTCATGAGCCCACATGATATTTTACTCCGACATTTCTTGTTCTCTACAGGGTAGAAGTTGGAAATAACATGTCTGGGGCTGCACTGTACACATCAGGGAGGTTACATCAATCTCAGATAGGAGTCTCAGCATGCTTCATTATCAGTGTGAACAAAACAGAGATGTCCCTGTGGTGGTGCTTCTAAATTGGCATAGAAATATTAAACCCCTGTGCCACTTACTCACCATCACTCTTTCTTTCCATTTCCAGCTCATTTTCTGTCCTCATCTCACTCAAGGTGGGAAAAAACAAGGTGTACTAGAAATTCAGAGCACTAGGGACCAAATGTGCAAATATAAAGCCACCACTATAATCTGACAGCATTCATGAATCCACTGAGGAAATGTTGTTTAGATCTTAATCTTTTGGTTGTAGTCTGAACAGCAAGAAAAAAAAAACATTTCAAATTCTTATTTATTATATATATATGAGATCAGATTTCATAACGTCAAAAATGATAGTGCAAAAGAGACCATTAAGAAAAGACTGCTAAAGACTGGATTTGAAAAACAAATCGGATTTACGCACAGTGTGAACAAAGTCTTTGATGTGTGACTTGGCAAAATGGGCCACAGCTGAGAATGTTGGCGGTTGTGAGGGATGCACTTTTAATGAGAGTTTTATGTTAATTATGTACTGCAACTTTGGAGGTGATTTGAGGGCACATTACAGAGGGAGGAAATCTCAGCAAGCTGTTACATGGCAGCGCTTTAAATGAGCAGTTCATACATCTGACATCTTTAAGAGATGATACGGCCATGAAATGGGGCATTAACTCTATGATGGTACACGAGGAACACATCATCTGATTGGTCCCAGAAGAAAAAGCGTTCAAGCACACTAAAGGAACGTACTGAGAATGACAGAGCAGGGGTACAACATGTTGTCAGGTGAGACGTCTCCTCCTAGACACAAAGATTGTAGAACTTGCAACTTTTTTGGAAAAAAAAAAAAATCAATTTTATTCAAGGTCAATCAATTGATCAAAAGTAACAGTAAAGATTTTACAGTGTTACAAATAATTTCTGTTTTAAAAAAGCTATTTTTCTGAACTTTTATTAAAGAATTGTGAAAAATATTTTCCACAAAAATATTAAGCAGCACAGTAGTTTTCAATGTTGATGATAATAAAAAATATCTCTTAAGCAGCAAATCAGCAAATTAGAATGATTTATGAGGGATCATGTGAAGACTGGTGTAAGGACAGCTGAAAATTCAGCTTTGCCATCACAGGATGGAATAATTTACAATTTAAAACATATTAAAATATAAAACATATTTTAAATTGTAAGAACATATGTTTTACTATATTATGATCAAATAAATGCAGCCTTGGTGAACATAAAAGACTTTCAAAGTTTGCTTATTTTAAAATCAATTCTTCTTAAATAAAGATGAAAAATATGTGTTTTTCACTTTCATTTCATCTTGGGTATAATGAAGCTTTTTTATTTTGTGCAACACAACTAAAATAGCAAATCCATTCAAATAAATTGTTGGTTGCTCAACAGGCTTAATATAATTGTTTGGAAAAGTTTTCCTCAATTTAATTATCCTTGTTAGTTATTTTCAGAGTTCATGTTTTTCTATAATTTTCCCTCTAGCAGCAATTAGTCCTTTAGTAAATTAAAATATGACCAACTATGCCAATCATGGTTTAGTCAAATATAATCAGAGACAGTCAAAGTTGAAACGGTAAGTGTGGTACATATCTAGGTGGCCATTGGGTAAAATATCTTTTGACATAATGACAAACTACTACTCTCTACTTCTCAATTCTAGTGTTGTTTGCAGTGCACAGAACACTGCTGCAAAGCCCAGCTCTGGTCATCATTCACTGCAATCATCATTTGCTTTATTATTGTAACATGCCAACAGATTTCATGCAAATTAAGAGAGTGGTTACTGACCACATGGTAAACTTGGAAGCATTTTATTGCTTTGGAAATGCCATCCAAGTGCCATTCAGTGTCAGAATGATGAAATAATCATTAACTGACGTAATGTCTGAATGGCGACCAGTGCCAGACCTGTTGGGAGCAAACCAACATTAACACGGCTGGCACTCAGGATACATTATTTCTACTTGAGTTAAACAGTTCAATACTCTTCCCACCAAGACTCATGCTGATGCAAATAATTAACCAGAGCAGCTAATATAGAAAGGGCAGACAGGCTTAGGCAGCATGACTCACGTTTGATGGTGTGTATGACCAAGTATAATAGGATTTACAGAGTGACTTGCTGTTTCCTTCATCCACTAGTCAAGCTAAGCACTGGATAACTAAAAATAACTCTACAGCAGCTTCTTATTTTAAGTTCTTTTCACCCAAAACTAAGCTTGAAATTGAAAAGATTGAGTCAGCTTAAACAAAACGGCATTCCTCAATTTATACTAATCATTATGAACGATCAGACGGTGTTCAACTTGATTCAAACATCTGTTTACTCTTTCGGAATTAACAGCTAGCTGGAGAGAAAGATTATTTGTGAATAATAACCTTTGATCAATTTTGCTCTGGTCCTCACACAAAGCTATTATTCTATTAGCTTTTGGCTATCACGACTGCTTTTATCATGCTTTTCAACAGCCATGGCCAATGTAATTGCATAGACAGTACCAGATAAAAGTATTAAAATAACCATATTTTTGGACCACAAAAGAAAACAATATGGGTTTGGAACTGTATTATTTACGAGAGTAAATAATGAATTTCAGCCAAAAATAATTTTGTACCAAAAAGCTTCTGCCAGAACTCATCAGAAAGATGGCACAATGGTCTCAGGTGCAGATTGAAAAGATCACTTTGAGACAACGAGAGGGCTCAAAACGTTTGTTCATAACACTGCTATTGTACAGATAGTTTCATCTCTTTCCTTCTCTCTCTCTCTCTCCCTCACGCACAAACACACACACAGAGGGCTTTGCAAATTGAAATTATTTAAACAGTTCAGATGCATGCTAAACCCTGTGGACTGAGCGATGGGAATGTCAAGATTTGCATTTAAATTGCCGCCATTGTATATACGAGTGTATTCATAACACATGAAAGCACTTCGACTACACATGATGCTCTTCCACTAGATGTGGTGCTCTAAAGTTATTACAACAGATTCTATGCCTCGATAATGAGCCAAATGTTCTTCATGTTCCAGAAATGTGTGTGTCTGTGTTTTTGTTCGTTGCCAGCAAAAACCACATAGTTATGTGCCCATTACTACATCCATTTTGTTCTCTCATCATTTCCTTTCTCTGAATTATTTATTTCTAGATTTTTGGGATAAATGCCTTTGCCTCCAAATAGAAAAAGAGGAAAATATTAGCATATTTGTAAGAGTTTCATATTATTCTAAGAGTCTCACAGCACTGAGAAATCACTCATTTGAATAATCATTCGCTCCACTCTTGTAATGAGCAATTACTTGTGGATTAATGATTACTTGTGGATTCAAGTGAGAAAAAAAAGAAACAGATCTTTCACTTCATTTGACAAATCTGCACCTGATGAAATCTTTATAAATAAATCACAATAAACAATGATAAAAAATAAAAAAAATCACAGGTGCTTTTGCAGTTATACTATAGAAATGCCCCAAAAAACCATGGCACCATGCCAAAAAAACACACTATAGTGTATTAAGCAATTACTGTATAGTCTTCATGTTGAATTGAAAAACACCAACATAACGTTTTTGAAATTACTGGGTGTAAAACTAAACTTCAAACATGGTTTAACGGTTCCATTAGTGATTCATCCAATACTTAAGAAATAAGTGCTTATAAAAAAAGGAAAAGTCCACTCATTACAGGCATTTCTACTTGAAACGAACTACAGTGGTTGTGCTATCTGTCTTTGATTGTCTAAAATGAACCAGTTCATAAGCATCCTTATTTCGAGAACTGAACTACACTGTTGATTCACTAGAAAGAACCAATTCATTCAAATCATTTGCTCGGGAATCAGTCTATACTAACAGCATGGTAAATGTTTGAATCACTAAAAACAACCAACTCACTGCAATGATTCGTTTGGGAATCAGACTACACTGGCAGTGCTGCAAGTTAGTAATTCACTTAAGAAAAGCCTCACAAGATTAATTTGTTCGGAAATCAGACTACACTGATTGCTATGTGTGCTTTGCGCTGTATTTTAGCATGATATTCTGCTTCACAAGAGGAAGAATGCATGTGTGAAAACAATGAACTCAGTATCATTTGAAAATTTAGTTTAGTTGGTATTTCACCAACTCAATTTTTCAGTCTTTAGTCCCATGCCCAAACTTCCATATAAAGGATGGAATATTTTTCTTCTCTCTGCCTACACTATATAACTGTTGTCAGTTCAGCATGTGCACATAGGAAGTGGTCCCTGGTGGTCTCCAGGGAGATTTCTGCATGACGACCTTATGGCTGCTCTGCTGTGGCACTGGTGGCAGGTGCAGGGAGGATCAGCCAAGGAGAGATGAACCATTAGAGATATGGCTGGAGACGAGACGCCCCCTTTGTCTGGCAGTGTTCACCAGAGACTATTAATCACTCTGACAACAACAGCTCCACTGAGATAGAGAAAGAGAGATAAAGAAGAGACCTAGAGTCGGCTTAACAAATTAAATGCACAGTAACCATGCAAACACGGCACTGGCAACCATTTCTTTGCTGAATGTTGCAATTTTGGCTGCTTTATAATTGCGGGTTTCCAAACTGCAAAGCAATAAGCTCTAATTAACATATTCATTTTACACATTCATTAGCGAGATTTTTGTCAGCATCTGTTATTATGGGAATGCTAATGATGGATGCAAAACGCAAGACTTTGACATTCGGAGTAAGAGGGGTGACATCACTGCTAATTACACTATAATTTTGGCACGGACGTACACAAATACATTATGGGCAGAAAAAGAGGAAGTGGTCAAAAAGTTGTGTATGCTGTTTGTGATGGTGATTGCCTGCTGTATATGTGTGTGCGTCCTAATTAAAAAGAAACTGTGTTCCCACAACACACAGGACTGTCAAAACTGCTACAGATCCTCATAATGAGGAATGTGCTGATATTGACTAGAGGAGTATGACAAGGAAAACATGTTTCATGATAACAACATCTCTCCTTTCCTCCCTGTTCTGTCTTAGAAGATAAAAATACTGTAAAAATGTTCAACTACCATAAAGAAAGAAATCACTGATCAAAAAGAAGAGCTCTTCATTACACATATACCTCTGCTTTATATCAGCTGTCATTTGCTTTGCATTTTCTAATCTCTACAAAGAGCAAGCTGGGGTCAGAACAACAGAAAAATGTGTCCTTTTTAAGGAGGAAAATAGTTTTCAACTGTCTTTGGTTGTGAAAGCAAAGGTCGCTCAGCTCAAAAGGGAGAACATTTAGGGGTGGAGAGAAAACTGAACCCTCACTTAACTCCAGCACAAACACATGTTAGCAAAACAATCAAAATAAGTGTGCAAACTCTAGTTTCAACATCCATCCCTCCATTCAACATCAGACTGTACCAATATCAGACTGTTAGGGATATAAACTAGTTTTGTCTCATGCCACCTATCATGCCATTTAACAATAATATTAAATAATAATAATGATACATATCTGTCTGGTTCTCGAATCTGATTGGCTGAGAGATTTTTTCAAGCGGTACGATATTCTAGTTATAGCAGAACTCCAACTCTTTCACTGTTTGTATTACTGTTTTTTATGTAATAGTTATGAATTTATCAGTGCTCCATGATACCTTGGACACTGAAAGTTAGTTTTGGTGAGCAATAACCTTCTATTATGTGAAAGAAAAACTTGCATCTATGTGCTTCTCAGGAGCCGGAGCATTGAATCTCTTCAATAGGCAATAGACATCAAAGCTGCTTATAACCATGGACAAAAGACAGAGCTAACCCACAGCAGCACAAGCAAACAAACCAAATCAACTGCACGATTCTTACCTCACGCGGGGGCCGTTGCGCAATGGCTCTCGAATAGTACGTCCAGGCAGTGTGCGGCGGTTAGCCGTGGAATAATCAGGCTCTAGGTCATACGCCTCTTCGTCATCTGGGCCTAGACTGCGGCGGTCGTCTTCCAGGCCGTAGGGTTCGGGTTGAAAGCGCTCAGGCTGAGAACGATTGAGATCCACAGTGCTACTTCCCATTGGGACTTGAGGCTGGGCCACATGGCCATAGTCGTCCTTGCGGATAGGGAGAGTGTAGCTGTTCTCAGGCCGGTATCCACCGGTGGGCATGTAGGGCCGATAGGGCCTGTAATTGACTCCGCGAGACAGACTTCCGTAGTTGTCGGCTATGTCTCCGTATCCATCGTGAAGGGCGTAATGGCGAAACTGACTGTCTGGAGTGTCATTGTAGGAGTCGCTGTAATTGTTATACGAGCGTGTGAGGGTGGAAGTGGCTTGGGGTGTGATGAAGCGCTCGCCGTTTTTCATGTAGCGCCGATCAATGGAGTCAGTGTAGCTTCCCAGTGGAGATGAGCCCTCTGGAAGAGGAAGGCCATCAGGACCCAGCGGCACCTGTCGAACTGTCCGTGTTGTCACTGTCTTGACCATCTTAGTGACCTAAGATGACGGAAAAAGCAACAGAGTTAGCAGAATTTCAAGTCGTAATTATTGAAGTGAAAGTTTGTGCTTTTTATGCAGAACTAGAGCAAGCTATATCCTGTCTTTTATGCCTTGTGCATGGCCTATATGTGATATGAGGGCATTCAAAATGCAGCTGTTATGTCAGATTGCTCAAATCATAGCAGCCAAAACAACCACAGGCATTTATGAGTGAAATGCAGCACACTGACTCAGTGGTCTAACATCAGCAGGGAAGTGGATGTCACACTGTGAGCTGGCAGAGTAGCAGCGACATGACTGAAGATCTTTTCCAGTCTTTTAAAAGGCTTTGTGTTCATCAGTAACTATATAGCTAGAACTGAAAATATAAGGATTGTGGGTTCTTGGTTGTAGTTGTCATTTTGGAATTTTTTTTTGAAAGAAATTATTTTTATTCATTAAGGATGCATTAAATTCATCAATCAATTCAATCTTTCTGACAGTAAAAGCTTTTATAATGTTACAAAAAATCATTTTAAATAAATGCTGTTCCTTAAACTTTCCATCCATCAAAGTATCCCGAAAAAATGAGAATGAAATTGAAATGAAAGTGAAATACATACAGTCAACGTTTTTGAAGCATGTCAAAGTTACATTTCATTTTATTACTGGTTTGTGTAAAAATATATGAACTTGTTTTGAATGTAATCAAATATATTAAAATTATATATCCGTTAATATGTTTACAAACTCAAAATAATTTGCCATTTCAAACATTTACTAGTATTTTGCTTGCATAGACAATTTCTATCTAAACTTTCTTGACTGATGGGGTAGCATTTCACTGTCAACAAGAACCGCTGCTGCTGCATTGTTGTACATATGATTTGACTTTTTTACTAAATGAGGGACTAACTTTCATTACACCCTTTAGAGGAATCTTTAAGTAAACCATTACCACATACTAAGAGAGAACAGTGTACATGACAACAGTAAATCAATCAACATAAGAACTGCCACCAGACTACATGGACCTGAGTGATGTTCTACTTCTCTGTGTCTATCACAGGGCACTGGCGTCTTTATGACTCAACTTAAATAAATCACTATTCCCCTCTGAGTGCTAATCCAGTCCCTTATTCTACAAAATGTCTGCCTGTCAAGAGGATGGAGTGCTGCTGCTCCTGAAGGTTCGATGCTGATACAGAAACCAATTTGCTGCTCAGTGAATTCTGCAAAGCAATTAATTGGCTATTTTGTCCATGGCTGTAAATTCATCTTGGAAATTAATGAGCTTGATAAAAATTAATCGTCATTGGTGATGAACCATGACTGCTTGAATTTGTGTGTGAACCCTTACAAGCCACATGGCCAGTTGTCAGTGTGTAATATCACAAGGGATGTGTCCATGTCTAAAGGGGGAAAAGATCTGTAACCACAGTCACAGCTATTTCACCTTTACAGACTCCAGTATGGGTTTAACCAATGGAGTGCGCAGCTTTTTTGGGGAACTGCAGTTAACATCATTAAGATCAAAGCAGCAATCTCACTGACAGCAATTTAACTGGGGGAGGTCGACAAAGTGCTATACGGTTGTTTGCAAGTAGGCATTTACACTCGATTGCAGTATCCAACTGCATTCATGAGGTGAATATCACGTGCAGCTGTAAGGTGAACTGTATGCACTCCTACTGGCTGTTGCAAGTGTTACTACTTTATTGCATCGCCAACTGTCTCTGTTGCTCATGTTGTCTCAAACCGGCAACTCAAATAAATGACTAAGTTGCTCCGTTTCTACAAGTCGCTGTCAGTGTGAACAGCCCTTAACACCCACACATGAAGTTAACATGTTAAAACAGACACCAATGTGAGATGCAGAAGAGATGCAGAAATCATGCTTTAAAAAGAAAATGGGTTGTTATTATACTCTTCTCATGATTTTTCTTGATGGAACTTATAAAATATCATATTTGTGTTCATTTAGTGAAATACTCTTCACTGCCTTTTTACTGGGAACTTGGATTAAAAAATTAAATGTTAATCTAAATATGTGTGTCTACACACACACACATATTATATTATATAATGGGTTGCGATGAGCATTTCATGTTGACTTTAAAAGGATTACTGAAATTGTGTGTGAAACATTGGTGAGTTTAAAGATTTAAAAAAGATAGAAGGACACTGAGGCTTATATTTAGACTGAGCTTAACCACCAAGGCTACTGTTGCCTCTAATGAAAGGTGTCTATCTACAGCGATGGCTGCGTTTACTAATGTTCGCCTGTTAAAAGGTGCATGCAGGCGTCATGGCCAGATTTTACAGTTCTATATATGTTTTATGATCTCCCTGGTATTTAGTTTTACAGACCGCTGCCACACCAGCTGTGAGTTACAGACACACTTAGTGAGATGAAAGACTGCAGGCAGAGACACGCCAACCAGAAGCACTCTTTACTGGTTTTGTTTCAGATGGTGTTGGTGTAGATGGAGGTATGGGAGTAGATGGTTTGGACTCTGTCAGGATCACTGGCTGGAAGGTTCGGTGTGTGATGGTTTTAACCACCTTGGTCACCTACAGTGAAAGCATGTTATTTCAGGAGCCATGAGTTAGAAAAGTATATAGCAATATGGAAACGTCAAGTCTTATAACAGAAACGAAAGGGAAACAGCTAAATGAAAGTAGGACTTTTCCCATGAAGCCTTGTTAATGGTCCAGAACAGTCCAAAACACAAATTAGGCCAGAGAATTAATATTTGATGTGAATTATCTGGCTAAACAAGAAAACATAAGAATGCCTTTGAGACAAAATATTTTTATTGTCTCATTTTGTCCCTCACAAAAGAGTAATTCCAGCATTTAATAGAAAATTCCTCTAGCAAGAGGAAGCTGGACGGTTTCCAAGAGGAGAAAACACAGAAGCAGAGAAAGAAACAGAAGATATTTCATCTGAGGCTTCTACACAGAATCTGTTTAACTTTTCATCTAAAGGAATGCTCAAAAATGTATATTTATTTGGCTACTAAATTTATTAGACACAATTTTACGTAACCTTTGAGCATTACATTAGTACACAAGTCAGTCTGTGATGTTTCTAGTCTCTAATCTACCGATTTAAATCATTATATGTTGCTAACTAACCACTCATACACAGTTACAGATATCTTAACATTATGTATAAAGCAATTTCGCTACACTAAAACAATTTTTATACCAATAAAGTCTGCAAAATGATGCCTTCATAAGCAGTATACTGCATATCTACAGTATAGGCACAGCTGTATTCAGTGTTTGAACATCCCGTGCCTTCGGTTTTAAAATAAAAACGGCTTCTGATGAAGTGACTGAATGAAGTAAATTAATTCATCAATATCCATTTTTTAAAATATTTTTCATATAATTCCATTTCTATCAATAAATAAGCAGTGTAGCTGTAATATTTTCTTGGTTATCTCTACAGCTCAAATGAATTTGATCAAGATCATTAGATGTAATGAAATGGTGCCGTTTCTTTAGGAAGTACATTGATGCTGACTGTGAATGTAAAGGTACTTCCTTTGGTTTCAAATACATTCAGAGTGTAACAGAATGCATCGCTTTTATCCTACACACCCAGAGCTCTGCGGCTGGAGTTGATGTATTTACGTGACTATAAGCTTGTCTCCGCAACCCCAATATCAGCCCAAACACAACATGTGACAGAAGGACCCACAGATCTGTACACACTGTAAAAAATCAAAAGTTGAGAGAACTTAAACATTTAAAGCAACCAGCTTCAGCAGATTTTTGAGTTTTCTCAACTTCTTGTTTTAAGTTGAGAGAACTCAAAAATCTCCTTCAAAAATAAGTTGAGAGAACTCAAAAATCTGCTGAAGCTGGTTGCCTTAAATTTTTAAGTTTGCTCAACTTTCGCTTTTTTACAGTGCATGCACCTCACACTGTGTGATGTTATTCCTTAAGTGTGTTTCATAGGTTTGGCAGTGTGTGAGTGGTGTGATGATGAGAAACAGTGCAGCAGTAAGACCATACTTTACCCTTCACGTCCTCCCACTATGCATCAACTGTCAGTTGTGTTACACTGTAGGAGCTGTTTCTATGTGCACATTGGTTAATGCTTGTGCATGCATACAGCTGCTTGTTTTCGTGTGCACGCTGATATGTATTGTACACTTTACATAATCCCTTTCTCATATGTTTACATGCCCTTTGCAGAATGTATAAGATGTTTGGAAAAATACGAGAGATCACAAGTTTTTTTTTTGTTGTTTTGTACTACCTCAGAAGCAGCATAACAGTTTTTTAAAGTTGTAATGTAATCAAAGTAGCGACAGATCTTTTCTTCTAAATCGTGACATACATTGGTGAAAAAACAATAGGGTGGAGACTTGGTTTTATCCATCAGTTATTGATTAGATGGAGGTAGATTTAAATGCAAACTTGCAGTCATTTGTAAGAAAGGGATGGGAGGGTAAATGCCCATGGGATGGGCACTCTCAGTTCTTGATATCATGTAGAAGTCCCTCAATTGTTCTTAGTGACAATTAGATCTTAACATTGAGTCACCTGCTACAGTATGTTTATATACTGTATGTTTTTCCTCAATTCAAATTCAAAAATGCAATCCGAATGTAATATACCTTCAACTCTGCAATCAAATAGCGTATGTATTTCAAACAAAGGTTCTGCATTCACACAATACAACATTTAGTTTCAATGTTTCCATAGCAACGAGAAGCTGTCAGCACTCCTGTCTAAAGAACAACAACCTAGTCTGTAATTGGCATGTTTACATTTCAACATACTGCACCTAACAATATGGAAAAACAGCTGTCTGCTCATTTTATCACCATCATCATCACTATCATCGGGGCATTTTTTAAAATGCAATTTGTATGATCTCTCTTTTTTTATATATATATATAAATGATAAACATTTAGCAGAATCTGCAAGGGGTATGTAAACTCAAGAACAGGACTGTAGCAGTAAAGGGCGTTAAGAGGTGACCGCTCTGCCAAATGAAGCTTTATGCAGTGATTTCACACCAGCGCTGAGATGCTGTGCATTGCTGAGCTTCAATGGGCACAAATAATGGTGACCGACAAGAGGCGAGTGTGAGAAAGCGTATGTGAGGGAGAGATTTTAACTCACCTTCATATTAGTCACATTGTCCTTTTACAAACAACAAAACAAAAGCAAAGGCAAATCAAGACCATGTGGCTTACAAAACTACAACATAAATTAATAGATCTAAACAGAGCTATTACTATTACTGAGAATGTTTCTCTTTAGAATATTAAGAGCATCATTTTTATATCCTGAAAGCCCTCAACTTTTGCCTTTTAATGTATTTTGTTATGTGTTTTTGCAAACTCTCAGGTTCAATACAGCTGAGCTGTGTTACTAGTAAAGAGGCACTAGTCTGCCATGTTGATCCCTCTGTCTGATCACTAAAGAGCTGACTGGGTGAAATTAAACACCAGCTTGTTCTAGAACCCTCTGACTACTGTAAACCACATCAAAACACCTCCCACTAATCTGAACAAAAGGTTCAGTAAATAAAACTGCTAAATATATATATATATATATATATATATATATATATATATCTCAGATGAAAATCTGAATTGACAAAAACTTAAATTAGAAATGTTGCCTTGTCAACTAACTTAAATAAGTTTGAAGTTGAAGTAATAGAAAGAAAATTAGATAAAATAAAAATCAATAAAAACAAAATAGGAAAAAAATAAAATTACAAAAGTACATATGTATACAATTTTAACTCAAATTTAAAAGTAAAATAAATATAAGCTACTTCAAAATATTAATAAACACTATGATAGCATACTAATAATACTAAAATAACACTGATTTATACAAAGAGATTTTATTTTCCATGTAAAATATCAACAAGAAGAATATTAATGTATTTCTTCTATATATTATTCAAAATATTATGCAATGCATGAATATATTCAGTAACTTCTGATATTAAATAAGCCTATTTCTTATATAACACAGCTCATCTCTTAGAAGGAGTTTTCCATTGAGTCTCTTTATAGTAATTCATTAAAGAACATCACCATGAGATGTTGTGAGCATGAATGAGCACTTGTGTGCATTTACATATCTAATAATGTCATAATAAGTACAAACAAAAGACATATGAAAATGTGGCAGATGTAAGCAGGAGTACCTTAGTCTCTGTGCGGCGTGTAGTTCCATCATCTGAGGTAACCACAGAAACATGAGAGGTGGGTGTGCCAGGGTCTTCCTCTATGGTTACAGTCTCCTCTACAACCTCCTGGGGCTCCTGCATCATGGCCAGTGATGTCTGGTTACTGGGGCTCTGCTCCTGTGGGACAAAGCAGAGGGTGGTGGTTCAAGGTCAGAGGTCACTGCTGTGGGATAAGCTGGGTGTGCTTTTTACAGCTTTGAATAATAGACGAGGGAATATTTTAATATTGCTAATCCTTTCTACTCATAAGAGAGCATATAGCAAAGGAATGACTCGAGCAGGCACTCAATGCAAGGACTTGTCTAATTCAGTATATTGAATGTAGTCAGAAGCAGTCTTTTTTTAATGAATCATTGAAGAAGACTCATGAATTTGGGAGTTAATGATGAATCAGTCTGACAGTAGCAACATCTATTCCTGAATCAACTCACTGAACCAAATCAATGTGACACACGTTTCAGTGATGTCCGTCTCAAAATGAAAGGAAAGTTTATGTAATTACATTACAAGATACTTAAATGAGTATCATTACTGATTGGTTGTTCATACAATAACACACATATACATACATACATATATTATATACATATACACACACACACATATATATATATATATATATATATATATACACATATATACACACACACAACATTTTATATATATAATGCTTTTACAATAAGTCATAAACTACATTTATTAGTATTTTATGTGTGTATATACACACACACTAATGAACTAATGAAATGCACAAATATATGCGTATAATATATTGTACTGCATATATATTCTACTGCAAAAAACAGAATTATATAGAAAACCCTGGAGTGTTGAATCTTCAGGGTACAATAATATAAGCGGGCTCAACATGTCTGCTTAAGAGAGAGAAAAAAGAAAGCTCTTGAGACCTCATATCATCAGGCAAGATGGTAAAAAACAACAAACAAACAATCAAAAATAAAATGCTTCCTGAAGCTATAGCACTTGTAAATGAAAATATGAAGCAAAGTTGGTTGAGGCACCTGTAAAAACACTACAAATGACACAAAAGAAACAACAGCAAACACTACAATCAGTCTGGGGCGAGAACTGTGTGTGTGTGTGTGTGTGTGTGTGTGTTGGCAGAGGCCACAGGAGGGCCAATGAGGGATGATGCCAGAGGTAGCCATTTGTTTTCCATCCATCTTTGAATGCATTAACGAGCAGGCAGTTTTTCATTGATTAGCATAGCGGAAGGCTTCAAAGTCTGCGCCAGGCCAAATTGATCCGTAGCCCGTCTCGCTAATCATTGACTTCTAGCCTTTCATGTGTCAGTATCATTTCTCTGCGCTGGCAGTTCGAGCGGCTGCCTGTCCAACCTCAGAACTATATTCTTCTAAGAGAAACTGATGTCAAAAGAAACTTTTCCTTCCTTCTGGAGTGATTACGTTTTAATTGTTCCATTAATTGGCCTAAGACAGAAGTGTCAGTACATGAATTGATTGAAACCGATGATTGATGAGGATAAAAACATCTCAACTGAAGTGGCTCACTCCTAATAGCTGAGTGCCACATGGATTATGCAGGCGTACCGCACAGAAACAAAGCTTTGATTAACTTTCTGACAGCCCAGAAGCAGACTTGAGCAGAATTCAATATGAGAAAGTAATGAGAGACTTTTAAAGAGCCTATTAGCACCCCTGTGAAAGCACAGATAAATATGCCTCTTTTCAGCATGGATTTTTATATGGGAATCATGGCATAACATGACAAATGAACAATGAACGTATCTGTTTCTAATGACATTATGTTAATGAGAATCGAAACTGGGTCTTGGTTCCCCACATATGCTGGTTTCACTTCATGGTCATTTATTATCAGCCTGAAGGAGCAAAATATAGTGCTAAATTTTTATTTGTATGCAATTACAAACACTGAAATGTAGTTCTCAGTGATATTTTTGAAACTCATGAATTCTTACTAACATTCTTGTAATTCTCCGCTATCCGTAAACCATTAATATTAACATTAAGGGATACTTTTTTTTTTTTTTTTTAAGAAAAAGCTGCGAGAACTAAAACTAATTCCAAAATTGTTGAAGATAAACATCTAAAAAGTAAAGAAAAGAGCAAAGAAAATATCTATGATGTCTCTGGGGACATTGGTTGAATTATCATGAAACGGAGGCTACATCAAACCACCAGGCACTGCCTAGAAAAGGTCGTCCCACAAAACTGTCTGCTCGAAAGGGAAAAGGATACTCTAGGGAGCAGCTTCAGAGAGGCCAACGATCACTTTGTAGAAGCTACAGAGTTCAGAAGCGCAGAAGAACAGAGTTTAAGGCAAATAAGAGAGAAAAGATGTTTGAGGGAAGTAAATTACTTCTCTCTTGCAAAATAGCTCCAGATATTGTGCATCATTGTCTTGTTGTTCATTGAATATATCTATAGAATAGATTGCGTATCAGTATATATATCAATGGCAGATATTTTTACAGGTTTTAAGGTACATTTAAAATGATTATTACAGAAGCTGGAAATATATTTTTCACCGCATTTTTGCTGTATTTTAACTCACAATTTTTCCAAAATTTATGCTTGTAAAAACAAGTGAAAAAAGAAATCTGCCAATGAAAAATACTTTGCAAGATATATTCTCTGAAAGTAAGTCTTGGTCTCTCATGCAGTCTTGCTTCTAAAGTAAAACGACCTTGTTTTAAGGACACTGATATTCTTGCTGAAAAACAAGATCCACATACTGATTATTTATTTATTTGTTTTTTTTACCATTGACTGGCAATCTTTAGAAATCCTTTAAAGCACTGATTTTCTGTACTACTATAAAAGTTCCTTACATTTGAACCTCATGATCAGCACAGTACTGCCATTTACCCAAACAGGAACCCTTATAGAAATATACAAAAGCAAAATGAGAGCTGTGGGAGACCCGGAGCCAGATCTAGTTTATTTACAGTATAAAAATAAACACCTGACCATTACATCAATACCTTTCAGGATGTAAAAGTTTAATGTTCACCAGCCATCCATGATGTTTGCTTTTCCAGTGAAAATTCCCCTTAAATGATAGAGCAAAAGCCCATTAAAAAAAGTCTCCTCAGTCAGCGGACAGAGATATAGGCCAAAAAGGCAGGCTGAGGATTTTGAAACCAACCTGAGGATCATTCAGTAGCGTCTTTATCACGGATGATCCGCACCGCATGGGGGAAATCTGCTGCCACAGATAGCAGCTTTGCCTCCATGACAACTACACAGGTGAACTTCTGAACCCACCATTGCGTTTGTGTGTGTGCTTGCATAGCATGTCTTGCATAACTGAGAGAGGAGTTTCTGGGCAACCCAACGGGCTTTAGTAAATGAGCCTCTTTTAATGCGTTCTATTTTTAGAGAGAAAGGAACTATAATTCCTTTCTTCTAGAGAAAGACAGTAGACTGACAATAATTATAAACATCTGGGGCATGTCAATAACACATTAATCACAGGTTTCTTTACACTTCCTTCTTACGGTAGTTATGTAGTAAACGCTTCAAGTCTCTGAGCATTGAGAACAGACTCAAAGCTGTGGGAGAATTGGGTGTTCCTTAGCAACATGCTAAAGACTGACTGTTAACAAGGACTTTGTTAAGGAAACAAGCTAGAGAAAAACCAAGACCTCAGTTCACTTTGGGTTTCTGCACAAGAAATGCAGAGGCCCTTTTCATGAGCGTTATATCATGTTTCAAAACCTCTTGTGTCGAATCTGCACATAATTGAGGGTTTGGTAATTGCACAGCATGGTTTCTTACGCAAAAGAAATACCAGGTGGGTTTTAATTTCATCTTTTTTCTAGCTAGGATTGACACAGAGGTGTGTGAGATAAACATCAGTCTTCCACAATGGCAAATTGAGACAGAGCTGGAGAAGATAATACGAGCCGGAGCAAAGAGAGCAGATAGGCAAATGAGAAAAACGATTGGCAATTAAAAAGCTTCTGAATAGCAGAGTCAGTCTGCTATCAGGCCTGTCCCTGAATCACACTGGATAAAAAGACCACCTGTCTGCAACATTTGTGCTCTCCACACTACACACCTCAAATACAACCAATGCCTTTCTAATTTCTTTAAGGGTGTCATTTTTTTTCTTTTTCTTTTTTACCTTTGATGCATAATCTAGAAATATAAAGAGTGGAAATTAGGCTTGGAGATTAGAATGTCATACTTAATACTGCTTCAATATTTGGTATGCATGTCGAGTACACTATGCAATTTGTCTAGATGCACATATTAAGAGAAAAAATTTACAAAAACTGTACTTTTAGCTGGTCACTGGGGGCAAAACACCTGTGTGTTTTAGTACCTGATACACAACATTTAGGTCTGGGGTGTCCAAACCTGTTCCTGGAGGGCCATGGTCCTGCAGAGTTTAGCTTGAACCCTGATTAAACACACCTGAACCAGCTAATCAAGGTCTTCAGATTCACTAGAAACTTGTAAGGCAAATGTCTGTTGGAGCTAAAATCTGCAGGAAGTTGGCCCTCCAGGAGCAGGATTGGACACCTCTGCTTTAGGTAGATAAGGTGTACTTTTAAGAATTCTGCCCCAGTGACAAGCTAAAAGCACAATTTTTGCACATCCTGAGCATACAGAAACTGTAGTATGCATTTTGTACTCAAAATGCATACTACAGTATATACTGCAGAAATAGTAAGGGTAGTAAATAATACCAAATAACATCTACCAAATCAGATTTTACATTGTGGAATATTTTATCAGTGCAATCCATTGCAATTTCCATTTCCTGAAAAATGAATGAACCATAATTAATGGATCCTTATCCCAGACTATGATGACACATTTTCACAGTTATTAACATTGGAAATCTAGCAGAGCTTTTTGTATTTTCATTTTTAATAATTACATTTATAACACTTTGCACATTTATTAAACTTTATATTATATTAACTTGACCCTGAATTACAGAAAACTAGTGAACTACTGATTTTGAACTGATGGTGATCTGTGGTACTCTTCTTCCACTTTTTTATGAATACCACAAATTCAGACATATTTTATGTACTGCTCAGCAGGGAGGCATATTTGGACACAGGGTCTGATTTTCTTCAAGGCTAGAATACACTACACTATCTGAACATATTTTAAAGGGGTCATGAACTGAGAAATCAAAATTTCATTGCACTATAAAATGTACTATAAAAGTTTTAGAACTCAAAACTTTCTTGTGAGTCTAAAAGCAGCTTATATTGAAGCCAGTCTGCCGAAACGACAGCTTGTGGAATGTGCTGTTTATGACGTAATAGTGTGGCTAAACACTGCCTCCGCAGAAGAAGATCAACGCCTGCTTCTACATCGCTGCCTGTTTAGCCCCGCCCACTGATTCGCACATGTAGTGAAAACGAGAGACGCAAATGCAGGTCTACGCAGAAACTAAATGTTAAATATGGCTCAGAAGAAAAAAAGACACTGTGAAGTCTTTGCATTGCCTTCCTTCTGATCCCAACGTCAGGAAAGAGTGGATGAACTTTATTTTTAATGAAGATCCAGACCTCATCAGTAAGAACTCGGTCCTTTGTTCACTTCATTTTACCACAGATTTGTTTACAAACAAGGCACAATTCGACGTGGGATTTTCAGAAAGATTGTAATTAAAAGACGATGTTGTGCTGACTATACTGGATCCGACAGTAATGTCGCAACACACAAGTGTGTATTGCTTTGTCTGTTATTACAGATGATTAGAAATGTACTGAATATTTATACATTTTCAAGATAATCACAGCAGCGTCCATCTATGAAGGATGTAGGCTCTCAAACATACGCAGCTGTTAGCCAATCATAGCAGTGGGCGTTTACTACAATCAGCCACGAGGGTGGTCAAAACAAGACAGAAAATAGCCAATTACTTCTAAATTATGATGGCTTTTGATGTAAAAATCTTGATAACATTTTAAGTGGACCTCAGAGAACAGTACAAAATAATAAAAAAGGAAGTCCATGACCCCCTTAAAACACTAGGCATCACACACCAGATTTTCAAGTAATTCTGAGCACAACAAAACTCACGGAGGACCATACACCTTGTTGCTAGGAGACGCATGACAAATTAATACAATTTGTGTTTTAAAATCCACTCCAAATATCAAACATGTTTGATATCCTCAAACTGGAACAAATCATGCTATGTGCCCATCATACACTACACAATTTAATGCAAAATCTGAGCAGACTTGCTCTGACCGATCAGGGAAAAGTTGTGCAGTGTATTACAGCCTTTAGATTCATTTGTCTCCAATGAATCTTTCCTGTTTCATTCATGTTTAACCAACTATTTTAAAAAAAACAGTATACACAGTGTACCCTGCACAGTATCCATTGAGTAGTAAGCCAGCATCCCACTGAATGAAAAACATCTCAAATTTTCTTTCGATTCATTTGTGTCCGATTAATAGTTTCATAACCGTTTGCACAGTGTGTGAAATATCATCAACTAACTTAATATCACTCCGGAGAAGGTCAGAAAGATACAGAGAAGATTAATTTTCTCACCTCCACTTTGTTCATTATAGTCGCCATGCATCACCTGGGCCTCAGCCTCACCGTCAGTAATGCATCGCGCTCTGGCTAACAGGATTTCAGTCAGACCTCACGACAGCAATCATCTGTAAGATCTTACACAATTAATCCCTCTGCCAAGAGTGTTTGTATAACCTTGGGTCATACCAGTTTCCCATCAGCTTTTCCGCATCCGTCTTCATGACCGAGAGTCACACCCGCCATGCCAGGATGCGACAGTGCGCAGGAACTGGCTTTCATTTCACTGCGCTGCACTTGTGGAAAATTGAGCAAATAAATCAGACAATTTAAAAAACAAATAACTGAAAAGAAGGCACACAGATCTCCTCCAGATGACTGAGCGGAAGTAAAATGGAGGAGGGTAATTGGTCGGAGGGGACACAATGAGTGACGAGAAAGCAGCTGAAGCCTCTGAGTGCGGCCCGCTCAGGAGCAGCTCTGCTTCAGCCAGGCCTGAGCCAATGGATAGATGCATCCCAATGGGGCGGAATGATGCGAGAAGAGGGGAGGAGGGGTCGGGCTGAGGCATTCCACAGAGAGCCACAAGTAACGGATGGTCAAAAGCGCTTAGAGATGACGGCTGGCAGATAAGCTTGACTAAAAAAGGGATGGAAGGACGAGGGATGAAAGAGAAAAGGCGAGGTAGAGAAGCTAGCGGGCTGTAATGGCTCTGCTAATCTCTTTGTCCTTCTGAGTGATCCACTGCCAAATCTCCATCCTCTCATCGCCTCCGAACACGGGGGCCTCATTTTAGACATTCCTCACACTTTGGCCGCAGCCGCTTCTCTAACAACAGCTTTGGGAAGCCGTTCTCTCTCTCCCTTTGCCACCCCTTTTGTTCTTTTGTTCCAGATTCCCAGGTCTGGACAAAAAAACAAAAATGGTGAAGAACCTCAAAGGAGACCCTCTTTGAAAAAAAAAAAGTATTTACTCAGAGAAGCATAACTTTTTGTCTGGCACAGGTTTAAGCTTTGTTTGCATAATGAATAAAAATACATGATCTACGTGATTCCATTAACCCCCCACCAGACTTGCTAGATGCAAAATATTTTTGCGACGGTAATTTTGAACATCTGGAAAGAATTAGTCACGTATCCAAGTTACACCCTTCTGAAAGATTTCTGGCACAGCGTGGCTTTACAGCGGGGCTTAAAAAAGCACACTGTCGCCCACACTCTCACACTTTCACTCATATAATTCAGCTTACGGTCAGAGCTCCCTTTCTGGAATGCAACCCTGACAACACAGCCAGAGCATATATCACTTCTGTTTGCCTATAAAACTTGGTAAACAGAGTAAGAAGAAAGCAGTGGGCAAAAAAAGAAAGAAAGAAAAAAGAAAATCCGCAAAACAAGAAACCTAAACCTTTCCGATATAGTACCAAAACAAACACAGGAGTTTGTTTGCTATAAGTAAAACCTGTTAAAAAAATACAATGCAAAATATTCAAAACATTACACAACAATTGCAGGTTAAAAGTAAAGCAAAATAATAAAACAAAATAAAAATCTATAGTGATTTATATTTATAAACCAACTATTTAACTAACTAACTAACTAACTAACTAACTAACCAATTAAAACAGATAATCAAAACATTACACTAAGATCACAGGCTAAAATAAAAATAAATAAAATAAAATGTAAAAAAAATAAAAATATACAATAATTTATATTTATAAACCAACCAATTAACTAATTAACTATAACAGATAATCAAAACATTACACTACGATCGCAGACTAAAATAAAAAATAAAATATACTAAAATTTAAAAAATAAAAATAATAATATATATTTATAAACCAACCAACTAATTACCTACTTAATTAACTACAACAGATAATCAAAGCAAATAATCAAATTAGCAGGCTAATCAGTTAACGTATGCTACCATAAGAGGATAATCACTTGGTATGCTAATCTAAATCAGAAAGACAAATGTATAATGTACAGTCCTTTTAACTGACAGAATCACTTTGCAATCCAAGAGGGATAAAATTCTGCATGACATCCAACTACAGGAGGAGCAACGGCCTTGTAGTAGCTTGTTTGTTTGATTAGAGGATGTGAAAATGAGGGAGTAATGCACAGTGCCCCTGCATGAAATGGGTCAAGCAACTTCAGGCTATTGCTATCCAGGGTTTCAGAGGGTGACAGCCCATATGGACGTACATCAACAACAGCACGCACCGCAAATACTGTTTTTGTATGATACTTCTGGCTGCCAGTCAGCAATGTGGTCTCTCCAGGGAGAGGCGCTGGGAACCTTTGCCAAGAGATCAGTTCACGCGGGGTCTCCGGGCTGTGGCCATGTGCAGGGCAGGAAAGACATGTGTTTGACTTCCTCCTGTCACTGCACTTGCTCCCACTGTCCTGTTTGCTGCTTCTACCACTGAAGGTCCAGCTGTTAACAGATCAAATATCAGGCCTGGGGACCAGCCAGCCTCTGAAACACAGTCACGCAGAGGGGTGGATAGCAGCGGTGGACCGTCATGGACACTTTAACAGCCTGGGATGAGTGATTGCTCAGTTCACACATTCTGTCTATCACATCCTTATCTTGTCCTAATGCGAAGCCACTCAGAAGTGATTAAATCAGCGATAGACTTTATGATAGCATGTGTGTGTGCGAGCGAGCGAGTGAGCGGCTGCGTAAAGTCACACCAGTGAGCGAAGTGCCTCTCTAACACATGCTTCATCAAAAGGAAGGACATGCTGTCATGGAAACCCTTGATTTACAGCACAGGCTTGTATTGTGCAGTCAGATAAAGGCTGTGTAATATATCCAATGACTTGAGAGATGCATACACACAGAGCTCCGAGCTCAATGTAATCTATCCTGCTCTGCCTTGACCTGTTTAAAATGGTTATATTCTTCACAATTCTAAATTTATGAAGCCTTATGCATCACATACATAGATTTATAATGAACAGCCATGTGAACTGGTCTTATAGTCATCCATCTCCCAGCTAAAACATTACTTACCCATGTCAAGGGCCTCTCAGCACCTGAACTATACTTCACAAATGCTAAAAGCAACTGGCATTTCATGGCCCATTGACTAATGCGTTGCAGTGCTGTTCAGTGTATGCATGCAGTGCACGGCTGGAGTGTTCAGGAAAGACGTCTGGGAGCTTGATCAACCATCTGCACGTTACGGCGTCACGGAGACGGTGCTGTGAAATCGAGGAGCGGCCGGACGATCCATTAGAAACCCACCCGGTCCTCTCTGTGCCGCCGAGATGTGACTATTCATACCTCAAGTGAAAGGCCCATCTGTAAGCAATATTCTCTCAGGATCCATATGAGCCCTAAAAGCACATGCTACATGAAGAAACTGGATCTGATCCTTGGGGCTTTGGAAGCAGCGGAGGAGAAAAACTCCATGGCATCAGCTATTGTTACTTGCATATTATGATACAAGATATATATGTCACTTTCAGCAAACCAATGTGCGTTTATTAAACAATGATTATTTGGAATAAATTGATAAATGTAAATGGCTTAAAGTCAATGTAACTTGCTCTCTCTGTGAAACAAACTGTTTCAAAAACTGGAATGAATAAATCTAGTAATATATATTGATTAAAAAGTATTAAATGTCATATATTTTATTAAAAACAGTATAATATTGTAAACAATTTAAAACAACTGTTTTATTTAATAATATATTACAAAATTTTAAAATGTAATTTATTTCAGAATTTTCAGCACTCTTCAGTATCATATGATCCTTCAGAAATCATTCTAACGTGCTGATTTGGTGCTCAAGAAACATTTCTTGTTATTATCAATGCTGAAAACAGTCACAATGCTTAATATTTTTATGGAAAGAGTTATACATTTCTTCATGATTCTTAGATGAATCACTTTTGATCAATTTAATGCATCCTTGCTGAATAAAAGTATTAATTCCTTTTCAATAAATAAACTAGTCTTACCGTTTTCTATTTTTAACCAAAAAACAAGATGAACATATTTATAAGAACATGATTCCCCCGCCCCACCGTGTGAACTGCGCATATTTTAAAGGTAACAGACTTCTAAATTCTCTCTGTGTTTGTCCATAAACTCATGCACAAGTAGCAAACAGAATGGGTTATGTAGTGTCCAGAGACTAGAAAGTGAAGAGACAGGCTGAAAGCAATGAGGCAAGATATAAAGAGATGCACACAGAGAGAAAAAGAGAATAAAACAGACAGAGAGTTATACTTGGGCATCATTAGTTCTAATGTATTCCAGCCCACTGCCATTCAATTTCAGCGGCCCACTACGAAGGTGTGTTTGATTAGTGGCAGATTGGATTTTGATTTCTGGAATATTGCCTCCTAATTGCCTGTTTAGATTTCTAATCATAGATTAATGGCACACAACAAGAGAGCTTGTGGATAATAAACCAATATCTGAAGCGTAGCTAATTCATTCCCCCTACTCGGCTATGGAGAAAGAGTGCTCTTTCATTACGCAAAAACAAAGGGCATTATTGTGCGTGACTTGCTTTTATAACAATCAACGAGTCACTGTCGAGTGTTGCACAAACCGTGACCTGTAAAACACGGTCTTTATGAAAGTATCACTGAATCTGGTTTCATAATAAATGATCGTTTTAGCTGCAGCTCACAGAAGTTACAGAACGTCTACCAAATATTTCTGTAACAAGCCTGAGATGTGCCAGAGAAACTCAGTCTACCCTGAGGCATCAATCACTTTTGTAAAAACAAAAACAAATCTATAAATGCAGCTGAGGTGACAGCGACCAGTTATGCTGGTATTGTTGTGCAATCTCTTAATATCTCATGGAGCTATTTCTCATGTAGTCATAGTGTGAAGAAATAATCAATAAATAAACCTACAGACAGACAAGAAAATGTTTTATTAAATAATAAATGTAATTAATTGATTGAATTACTAATTCATATTTTTTATATAATTTTATAATTTAATTAGTGTTGTTAATTAGGACATAATATTCTACACATCTCTGCATGAAAAAAATAAATAACTTTGATAAACTCGCTGTGCAAGCAACTGATTTGAATTATTTTCAGGTTCAGAACATTCATTATCTGATGTTCCAATAAGTAGATCTCCAAGAGATATCACAGCTGCCCACAACCAGCCTGATATCAAACCCTCATTAGTGCAGGAAGGAAGTGGCAGTGCTGAGAAAGATGGCTTGTTTGTATGAGTGTATCTGTGCATACATCCACGTTTGTGTCATGTCCAGAGATATCCAGCATGCTTCATCTAATTACAGCTGGAATCCTGGAAGTGTGACCCAACAGTTCAACCTTACAGCTGCCAAAACCTTTTAGTTTCACTTCAACACCTCTCCATTCATCAGCCAAGTAACAACAAAACATCCAACATCTGATTTCCCTTTGAATAAATTGCCAAATCTGAGCATTCAAAGCAATAGCACTAAACAAATCAATCATTAGTGCAATAAAATGCCACACACTCAACCAAAATAGTCTTAAGCTTAAATAATATGCTTACACTATCAAGTTTGAGATCAGTTAAATTCATATTTTTATTCAGCAAGAATGCATTGCTCACAGTAAATGCAAAGTGACAGTAAAGACTTCATATTATATTTCAAATAAATGTTGTACTTTTGAACCCTTTATGCACCAAAGAATTCAGTAAAAAAAAAAAAAAAAAAAAAAAAAATACTTTATCACAGTTCTTACAAAAATATTAAGCAGAACTGTTTTCAACATTGATAATAAGCACTGTAAGCATTGGAGCATTGTATCAGTCCAGGAAGGAAATGCTAAGGAGCTCTCAAAGCTTTCCTGTCCTAACTGCCTGGAATTTAGTTCCACCCCTGCTGAAGAGGAAGTCAGTTAATCTCATTGTAATGAGAGTGTAAATTATAAACAAAATGACTCACTATAGAAGAGTCACAACAAACATTTGAACAGCTTTGATGAGATATGGCTAGATTAGTACGTCTATGTTCGTTCTGAAATGTGATGACTAATTCAGGAAGATGGTTAGAGAGTTTAGTCATAAGTAATGCATCCGTCTGACATGTCGTTTTTAAATAGTGAATGAGGTAAGAGCAGGCTGGTGGATCTGCAACACGTTTTGGCAAAATTAAAGGGCTGCTACATCACTGTTCCACACTGACCTAAATGAACTAAGTAAAACTGTGCACTGTAAAAAATGACCGTGAATTTAACGGTAAAAGACTGTAAAAATGCTACAGTAAAAACCTGTTAAATGGTTAACGGTAAGTTCCCCTAATATATACGGTGAAAAACTGTATTGACCATTACATGTAATTTTTGGAAGTGAAAAAGAATGTATAATTTACAACGAATAACCGTAAATTGACATTCTCAGAATTCCCTGCATTACATTTCAAATTTGATGTTTTTTTGTTGAAATAACTGTTTCTTCTTAGTTTTTTCTTATCAGATTTGCACATTAGAGTTGTATGTTACACCTAATGTTGTTAAATTAATGTATATTGCATTATTTCAGATTCATGTGTGTTACCATGATGGTGTTTAGTGTTCGTGTAAATTACACTGTGTACTTCTATATATGTTAATATTTAAAAGCTGCTTGTGATTGGCTTTGGTTCTTTGGTTTTTTTCATGTATGAATACCCATTTATGCTATGCAAAAAACACTAAGTGTGATATCAAAGACATGCTTTTTAAAATAAAAGACCTGTATATATTTTATATATAGGCATCGTATTAAAATTCAAAATAAAATTAAAGATCATACAGCTTTGAAATAACCTGAGGATGTGTAAATGATTACAGACTTTTTCAATTTTGGCTGAACTATTGCTTTAACCTGAATGGGCTGAAGTCCAAATTAAAGCCGCCAATCCAATCTATGTGCAAATCAGCTCTGAGGTTCTCTCTAATTTTCTTTGAAATGTACAGCCTACACAATTCTGACCTTCTTGAAACTTTCATTTGGTCTGAACACATACAACATCATACACTGAACAGAATGCAGAACGGACTATATAAATGAGAGACTGAAGAGGTCAAAGTCAAGAAGGTTCCTTTAACTTGTACACTAGTGTGAGACACACAGCACTTCAGACCATTCAGTGGTTCTTACCATGTCTTCTTAGTAAAGCAGCCTCAATCAAAAAAAAAATAAAAAAAACTCGACAACAGCGAAACGTGCAAAGAGTTCCTCTTTGACGGTACAAGCTCATTTCCTGTTGTATTATTTTTCTCATGCTCTTATTTTCTCCTCAGGACAGTGAAAGTGAAGTCACAAACTTAAAATCTATATGTCAGCACAGACGTGACAGGCCCAAGTGTGAAGTAAGAGAGAAGAGCCACATCATGTGGGGCCACGTTGGGTAGTTAAAGGAATAGTTCAACCAAAAATGAAAATGTTGTCATCATTTACTCACCCTCATGTCGCTCCAAACCTGTACGAGTTTTTTTTTTATGCTAAACATAAAAGAAGATATTTTGAAGAATTTTTGAGCAGTTGTTGGTCCCCATTGACTTCCATAGGGAAAGAAATACTATGGAAGTCAATGGGGACCATCAACTGTTTGATTACCAGCATTCTTCAAAATATCTGCTTTTGTGTTCAACATAAGAAAGAAACTCATACAGGTTTGGAACAGCATGTAAATGATGACAACATTTTAATTTTTGGGAGGACTATCCCTTTAAATCACACGAGATACATCAGCAGTGTTTATATGTGCACCATATGTGTGGGGATTGTGGGTGGGGAACTTCGCAAAACTAATTTGATTTCTCGTAAAGGTCCACCTGCTCTGAGACAGACAGGAGGCAGACAGCGACATGTGGGGTGCGTCCTGTCCGTCCCCTCTCATTGCACTGACACTGACATGATTATGTTGATGTTACATCTTGAGTGGCACAGTCAGCCAGACCGTGTCTTAATCTGCGCCAGCATTCTCCAAACATCTGTCCTTCTGTACACCTTAGACACTTTTAAACACAAGACTCTCACACAGCCCAGCAGTCATTTATGACACCTCTCTGTCATAGTAACAGGACCATAGCAACACAGGAGCTGTGAAGTGCTTGGGTAACACAGGTTAAGGTTGGTCTGGCAGATCTGAGTAGCACTTATTATAGGTGAAGTATGTCATTTCTGTGCACTAAAAGCACTAAACTAAATTACAAAAATAACTTGATTTGTACTTTTTCTTTTTCCAAGAAAATGTGTGGTGCTTGCCTGTGCTGAAACCACCAATGCTAGGGTGCAGTTAATGCAGGTTCTAGAGTTTTATGAACTGTTTTTAGTTACTACTATAATGTCGTTGATAAGGTTGATCTGGGGGGGTTGCTAGGTTGTTATTTACAGGTCTAAGTAAAGTGGGTTGACCACCAAGTGTCAGGTCCCTCTTTCAATGCAAGTCCACAGACTTTTCTCACTCATTTTATCATTCATCAAGTAAGAAGTCAGAGTGTTTAGAAAAATAACAACACAAAAACTGCATATAAGAACCACGTCAGCCTATCCCAACTAAAATTGAGAAAAATTATTAAATTATTATTATAGCATTACATTATTTTTCATCAAATAAATATATATATATACAGCACACACACATACACACAAATTGAATTATATCTACTGTATATCTGTTTCTTTTATGACTATATGAATGCTTATTTACAACTGTCTTTGGGAATTAAAAAATTCTAGAGTAAATAATATTTAAAAAGTTATTTAATAAAATGAATTAAATATTTTTTTTTTTTACAAAACTATTTGCATGTAATACTTAGAAAAACAAATATAACAAAAATATTAGTGTAAAAAATGAAATATTAAAAAGTTATTAAAATGATTAAATCTTTTAAATCATTTGACAAAATAGCTGTTTTGCATGTTAAACATATTTAAAAAAAAAAAAAAAAAAAAAAAAAACCATGCAAAAAATGTATCTTATTTCCCTTTTTCAATTATTTTTTAAAAATTACACTGGGCCAAATGCATAAACTGCGTAGACTAGTCTTAAAAAGTTAGTCATCTAATGAGTTTTCTTAAAGAATGGTCATAACAACTTAAAGTCTGTTTAAAGTCTGATTACCTTTTGGCTAACTGCTATTTGGCCAAACTATTTCTTAAGACGCAGTCTTAACATAGTAGCTGTGTTTATGCAACTGGCCCACAGTGTCTTTAAGCAAAAACTTTAAATTCTAAAGCTTAAAGTATGCGGATTGCGTGCGCCTAGCTGGCTGGCAAGCATACACCAGCCAATACAGCTAAATGAGATAGGATAGAGCGCACAAGACTGCATTTGTTTTTCTAGCCTCTCAGACACTGATATGTTTATCAGTCTGAGAATCTACCAAATTCTCAGTAGATCTGCAGCTTACCTGAACTTTTCCACCATGACGAACATTACATATACAGCAAATTATTGGCTGGGACACTGAGGAAACAGCTCAAGCCAGAGGTTGAAGTATATCAATCTTCATGGCTCTATAAGGAAACACTCAAAATATGTTTGTCCATCCACAGCGGCTGCATTTAAGAGTGACGGGAGTGTAAATGTTTACCGAAAGAGCCTTAATCATTGGAATGTTCCCAAAAGCTTGAGGCGACTCAGTGAGATGGTCACGGACACGAAGCGCTGCCAAAATCCGATGGCATAAAATTTCAGACTCACTTAGATCATGGACTGAAATTATACAGACCAAAGAAAAGAGTGCTTTGTTATGATATAGATGGATCGCGGAACTTTCATAACCCTTGGCCATCTGCAGTCGACAGCACAGGAGATGTGCCAATGAGATCTGCCAAAGTTTGTTCTAGCAGAACAAAAAACAATATCTGTTAGCTTTGTAAGATGAAACTAGAACTACACGGTGCAATAAAAACCGAAAGACTTCATATTGGTATCATATTGAATAAATCCAATATTCTGTCAAGGTTCTCTCAGAGAGCCTTCTCTCTGACGGAGCTTAAATGGGGGGGGGGGGGGGGGGCGGTGGCTGACCGAGCATGTAATAATAAAAGATCCTGAAACCAATACTGTTTGAGAAGAGCTAAGAGCGCCGTGATGAAAGGACGTTAAAAAATAATCAAAGAATTGCATTGGAGAACACAAACACAACAACAGCAACCCTGGAATGTAACTGTATTGACAGCAAGGCATTAGGCACTGAATGAGCTGTCACAACATAAATAATGTTGGCAAACCCTACAAACAAGCCAGGAAAATGCTATTAGGCCTGGAAAGGTCTGTTTAGCCAAGGATAATGGATGCTTTGAACTATTGGCAGCGCTCAAATCACTTCTGTATAGGCAACTCAATACAGTAGCTGGTCTTAATCCCGCTCAAATTCAAAGGAGGAATATCTATACGTGCTCATCTCATTGGTTAAGGACAGCCGGAACCGATTTTTCCACTCTCTTCCCTTTCCCTTGCCTCCATTTACTGAAGAAGCACAGCATCAACAGCTATGCAGAAAGCCACACTGGACTCCTATTCTGTGTCTGAAAACAAGGCCCTCAAATTCAATCCATGTTGAGAAGATTAAGAGGCTCTTCAGTGGCGTTCCTGCTCCATATGGCTACAAGGTGCTTGCCTCTCTCCGGTCTGAAAGGGCTTGAAATGCTGAGCCAAGGGACTGGAGTACCTGTCTCTAGGAGATAAAGGAAATGCTGTCTATTTTCTGTTAAACGTACATCAATGGCACAGAAATGGATTAAACTATGAAATAGGTAGTTGCCTTGTGCTCTAGGACTGATTCGTTTGCATAAAGGTTTGTAAAGTGCATTGAAATAACACATGGGAACAAACAGGAACCACGATCTATTCTGAGCCATTCTGGTACAGGAATATCATTGGATCCTCTGTCGGTTCCTATATTAAAATGATTCAGGTCTTTAAACAGGGTAACTTCCTAAATCTTTCTTTAGCTTCATTAATCAGAAAATAAAATAAAATAAAATAAATCCCTATTCTTAATACCACCTACTAGCAAAAAAAAGTAGCAAATCATTGTTTTGCTGAATAAGGCCCTTTGATATGCAGGAGGATCTATTTTGAGGCATACTGGTACAGGAAAATCATTAGTTCCTTTGTTAGTTCATATATTAAAATGACTCTGGTCTCAGGGTTAACTTCCTTAATATTTCTTTAGCTACATTATTCAGATCCTCAGATCCAATCTACTGTATAATAAAGCTTCAATGGGTGCCACAACAACAACTAATGTCAGCTTCTCTATCATAGTGGAGGCTTAAATAAAAGCTTAAATGAAATATAGTTCTTTTATTAAAAAAAGAAAAAAAACAGAATCCCAACTTTCTGTTTCAATAAGAAATCAACAAAGAAAAGTGGGTTCATCAAACCAAAATCTGAAGGAGTTGTAGAGTCTGGATTCACCTTCAAGGCTCAGAAAGCATGAAAGGGATCTGTCCTTTCGCTGGAGCACTATCTGACCCTTGTGATCTGTTTGAGGGATGCTGCTGGAAGAGCCTTGCATCAGTGAGTCTGTCTTCATCATTTCAACACTCCAGGTTTGACAGCGATGCTGAAATCAAATGCAACTCCTTATCTTAGCCATAAGCTCTGACAGACAAGTGGAGAAGAGGACGACGAGCAGCCATTATCTGTTTTTCAGATGGCTGAATTTTAATCGACTGAAATGTAAGACTAGCACAACACACACAGAGGAAAACACCCCACAGGATTTCACTATAAATAGCTGCCATCACTCTACTTCAGAAACGGGATTCCTCATTCATGACTCCACCACAGGCGCTTCCACACTCCTGCATATAGTACAACACAGCGCACGCAGAAAAATCAATTCAAACCTCATTTTACGTCTCTTAGCATTGCACAGTCTGACATTCGACATCCTGTTAGTAAAATGGGTATTTTCCAAATCATTAACGTGCAATAATAAAAAGCAGCTCAGGTGGAAAAGTGTTTCATATTGCTTCCACTTCTGCATTCTGCATTTGCCAAGAAAAATATTTGTTAATCACTGAATAATCAATTGTTTAAAGGAGATATAAGCCCCTCACACTTCAAGCCATATCAGTAATGTCTCTACTGGCTTCTGTACACTTTATCTCCATGAAACATGACAAGAAACTAAAAAACTGGATTCTCTGAAAGCTTATATCATCCCCAGCTTAAATATGTGCACCATACCAGATGCTAAAAATAGTCTTACGCTAGAACCTTAGCAGGGGAGATTGTGTGTTATCCTATACTCAGACTAGAGGAGGATCAGTGAGAATAACTGAACAGGGGCTGCTGACCCAATTCAGGCCAAAAACAGGCAAAAAGCAATGCTGTGGTGGGTCCAGTGTAAAAGCACATAATGCCTCCATATTTATACATCCCCAACACACAAACTGAGGCAGAGATATGAAGGTTTAGCATTGCATAACACTCATCTGGAAAGTATGAGTTGTATGGAGGACCAAACCCATGCAGAAATTAAAAATAAATACATAAATAAATATACAGATAAATAAATAAATGTAATAATAG
This sequence comes from Tor tambroides, assembly GCA_021397915.2. Classification (NCBI taxonomy): domain Eukaryota; kingdom Metazoa; phylum Chordata; class Actinopteri; order Cypriniformes; family Cyprinidae; genus Tor; species Tor tambroides. The sequence goes on along the minus strand of JAFVLL020013850.1, from coordinate 26,804 downwards.
GATTTTTTAAAAATTATTCTTTCATCTATTTTAAAATGAATTTTATATTAATTATTTTATACGTTCATTTATTTTTATATTTATGTACTTATTTATTTTTATATTTACTTATATATATTTAAATTGATATATTTTGTGATTTACAATACTGATAGATCTTGTAACTATAATTATCATGATAGAAAAAAAAAAAAATCTGAACTATAATGGCATGGGCATAACAGATTGATACATTTGTTAGCCAAAGATTGTACATCAGGTGGGTCAGTATAATTATACTAGAAAATAACCATTAACCTCAAATTAAAATGTAATGCAAATCTCCCAAGCGCCAAGTACAGTGCACCAATCAGAAGACTCTTTCTGACAGAGGTAATCATTTAGCACAGACCTCCAGTGGGAAAGCGTAAGCCTGCTGGGACTGTCTGTACCGCGGTAGAGGTGTACTCACGTTACTCTGCCCTCTTCAACTGCATCCATTATTCATTCTCATTAGCTTTACATTTATTCTAGCTGCTCCAAAGAGGTTCCTCTCTCTTTAGCCGAATCAAAGGAATGATATGTCCTTTATGTATCAGTGATGATTACCCATGAATACTGTATGTTAATATGTATTTCCAAACAAGATACTTCAGAATGGATTTCTATTTTCAATCAATATATAGCATGTACCTGAACAGTGTGCTCTTTTGTCAAAGAAGTGGAGACCAAAAGCATGATGATAAAAAGGCTCTCAAAAAGCCATGCGGGAACAGACAATATTCAAGGGAAGTTCTGTTTCCTACTTTGATTACAGCAGAGCCAAACACAATACACTACATTGTTTTTTTTTTGTTTTGTTTTTTTTTTACAGAAATGAATACCTTTATTCAGTAAGGACACTTAATGGTCTATATTGATATTAAATAGTTCAAAAGACACATGTCTTAAGATTTCAATTTCATTAAGATTTCTATTTCAAAGTAAACGCTGTTTTAGAACTTCTTTAAAGAATCCTGAAAAAAAGGATTTCTACAAAAAAATATATTATATTTATATATATATATATTAGGGCTGTCAAACGATTAATCGCGATTAATCGCATCCAAAATAAAAGTTTTTGTTTACACAATATATGTGTGTCTTCTGTATATATTTATTTTGTATATATAAAGACACACGCATACAGTATATATTTTGAAAATATTTACATGTATTTAAAAGTTTATATTTATATTCATATAATTTATATTATATAAAAATATATTTAATATATAAATATAACATGTTTTTCTTAAATATATACATGCATGTGTTTGTATTTATATATACATAATAAATATACACAGTATACACACATATATTATGTAAACAAAAACTTTTATTTGGGATGCGATTAATCGCGATTAATTTTTTGACAGCACTAATATATATATTTTATTGTTCTTGGTGTGAATGGGGCTTAACTGTTTTCAACATTGATAATAATAATAAGAAATGTTTTTGAATCATTAGAATGATTTCTGAAGGATTAAATATATTTATATTCTATATATACTGTATATATAAAATATGGGAAAGATATGTATACTAAAATGTTTTTTTACCTAATATATAAATATATATGTGTTCTACCATGTTTTTACCATATATATATATATGCGATTAATCGCATTCAAAATAAAAGTTATTGTTTACATAATATGTGTGTATAATGTCTAGATTTATTATGCATATATAAATACAAACACATACATGTATATATTTAAGAAGAATATGTTGTGTTTATATATTAAATATATTTATATGTAATATAAAATATACAAATATATAAATGTATATACATGTAAATATTTTCAAAATATATACTGTATGTGTGTGTATTTATATATACATAATAAAAATACACAGTACACATACATTTATCATGTAAACAAAAACTTTTATTTTGGATGCGATTAATGGTTTGACACCACTAATATATATATATATATATATATATATATATATATATATATATATAGGCCTATATATAGCCTACTGTGTGTTTGACTGTAGAAAGAACATGAAGAAAGAGACGAGCACCTCTTGTGACTCATGAAACTAAGCCAAGCGAGACTAATGCAGGGCACGACGTGCACAAGAGGTCATTTACACTGTCCCTCTGCACTGCCGTTACCAGAGTTTATGGCATAAATTAGCTTCAAATGGCCTCCAACAGAATAGTAGGTTTAATATGGGGCTCGGTTAAGGCAGGAGGTGGAGGTGTAGGAGAAGAATGGATTATACTCTTAAAGACTTTGGTAATGCAAACCAATATGGCTCACCCAGGTCTCTCTCTCTCTCTTCTAAAGCAGGAAGAGCGGATGTAGGAGCAGTGTCTGAGTGGTCTTACTGGATTAAATCTTTCTATGCTACAGCGTGATACAGAGAAAGAGAAGGTCTGTGAACTGTACTTTTTTTAAACTCTGAGAACTTCAGCATGGCCTCGATCTTGCTCACGCTGCATTTTGAAGAAAAATATTGCTGTTTGCCTCTTGAACTCTGTGCTTGACAAATCCACACTAAATCCTTACTCAAGCCCTTCTCCATCCCCACATAAACTCCAGACACACACACAAGGCACATTCTCAACCTTTAATTTTGGACGGCCGAGCGAGTGGATTGGATTGGCTTGCCTTGCTGCGGGGTACCACAAACAATAGGCTGAGAGAAAAACAAAACATACCTCTCTGTGATCAAAAGGGCTATAATGTCATTTGAAGGTCCTAAACAATCAAGTGGAGAAACTCGAACCTCATATGGTGAGGTGGAAGGGTCTCTCTGTCCTGGCGGGAGAATGCTTGTTATACATGGCACTGATTTTCTTTCATCTTAAGGTTTTCCCTCAGTGTCATCTCTATGTGTGATACTTCATCCATAGCTGGAAGCAGAGATGAAAGCTTTCGTGTCCCTTACAAACAAGAGCAAAACATGATGTTGCACCTCATTAACACAAGAAATGCAGAAGGGATGAGACAAAACAAAAGAATGAAATAATACTAGATTTATGATGCTTGTCCATGTTAAAGTCGCCACCAAGATGCTAAGAGATTCTCTCTAGAGCCTTCTGGGTGGCCCCAAGTCAAAAGATCCCACCCCCAAGTCTTTATATGGTTATGTCTATTATTATTTCTGCCCATTTTAACATCTGCTAGGTTAAATAATAGTACACAACTCAACAAGCCCCGTATGAGATAACATTACATTCACAGCAACAACCCGAGCTGAAGTTTAATATTTAGAGTAAGTATTAGCAATGGTAATGAAAAGGCTAATGAAAAAGCCTGCTGAACGAACAAATAAGAGAGCGGCAGTTATCCTGGCAACATCGGTCAGAGGTGGATATCTAGTCAAGGTTCATTAAACAACCATGTGTCAATGCTGTGCTTTGCACTATTGTTCCTTCTGAACCCCAGTGTGAACAAACGGCTCATACATCTACAGCAGAAATGGATGACATGAGTAACAATACTGAGCAAATGCAGCTAACAGCATATGACAGCTTCCCCCCTGCAGATCTGAACTGCACTATTGTTAAACCCATTTGCTCTATTGTTTCTGTGACTTATGGAAAAACTTCTCCGAAACTCTTCGGAGTGAGCTGCTGAGTAAGACTGCTTAACAGTGTTAAATTGATGATGTTGCTCACTCATAAGTTTGCTGCATTCATCACTCACTTTCATTTCCCAAAAGCAACTATGGTCGCAAGTTCCGTCGTTACCAATAGAGATCAACAGAACTAACAACCGTAGTTAGCTAACGATGCTTTTGGGAAACGCGTTTACATTACAGAATGTAAACGCATTCTGAATTCATGTTTGCAGTAACATCAACACATTGATTAAATGCTGTAGTGCATGAGACTCCCAAAACCAGAAAAAACATCCAGAAAATTGCCACCCCTCCCCAAACTGTTAGCGCTGATCTGGCATGCCTGTATGTGGTGACTAGCACACGCTAAAGAGCTGTCAGAAGACATCATTAATCCCTCAGGACCACCACAGACAGATGGCATGATGGAGAACCAGCAAGCTATTTATTCACTGAGCAGAGACCATCTTCGCCATTTCTTTTCTCTTAAAAACAAACAAAACTGAACAAAGCTTAAACAGGTCCTGGAACAGTAAAGACCTTTACCAAGAGCTCAAAATCAATACTCAACCCCCAAACCCAACCTTCCCATTAGAGAACACGATTAGATAAACCTCCTAAAGAAAGCTGCAGATGTAACAGACCAGAAAGTGGCACAAATCACCACTCATCCGGAGGCCATGTGGTCTGTTTTAGTACAGCACAATATTGCAGATGCAGGGGCGGGATTTAAGGGACATGACCTCCCCCTCAGGGCCTCTTACCTTATCAGTGGTGCACAAAACAGTCTATACATTACAGTCAATGTAGCCTGAAGACTTTAACGAGGACAAGTGTGAACTGAAGGAAGTAATGGGAAAGTAAGGGGGGAGAGAGGGAGCATTGAACTTGCATTGAAGCTCTTAATCGATCCTTGCGACCAACGGTGTGATAATGTCTCCTAAAGAACGCAGTTAGTCTATCAATCTGAGGCAGTTACAACAGCTTCAGTGTGTATGAGAGGATTTCTCAGTCAAAGCTGTTTACATACAGCATATCGTCTCTCAACAGCAGCCCTGTTGTAAAAATATTTCTTCACAGCTGAAAACACAAAAATCTATACTGGCGTCGACGTCACTATCACATTCCCCAATGGATCATTCTTCATCTGCTCTCTCGCGAACTGCTGTGACCATCCTAGCTGGGCTGGACTGTGTTATGTGTGTGTATTTCAGTTGACGGGCCAAAAAAACTGACATTTTCTCAGTGAACTAATGAAACAAAAGCAAACACACAGTGGTACAATGATGTCCGCCAGCATCCAGCAGGCCAACGTCATTAATCATGAGATCCAGGGGCAGAGGGCTCTTCATCCAGAGCTGTTGCCATGGCAGACCCTGCAAAAGTGTCACATATGCACCTTTCCCTCTTTCCTATGGCCTCACTGGCTGGCCGCCAGCCAATTACAGCCATTATTCTTAAAAAAGGGGAAAAACATACACAAATACTGCTTTGCACATGCATTTTTACCCATATATTCACTCTTTCACCTTGCCTACTCATCTCACTCTTCTTCTCTATGTTACATGCACATAAACAGTCATTTGGACAGTGCTGAGAGAGGAAGAGATTCACCAGAGCTAGATATAGGAGAACCCAAGCAATCTGAGATGTCAGTCTAGGGCTATTCCCACTAATCCCGTGTCGTCACCTGTTATCCTCCAGGACACGCACACATGCACAAACACAGTCTCCGGTTCTGAGCGTCACCCTTCTGCCCTCTGTGTTTATTGACAGGATTGTTGTGGCGCTATCATTCTAATCTAAACTATTTTGTTTTTTCGCAAGTGTCCATACAAACAGAGAACTACAGGAGGATGGTCCACCTAACAAGCTAGAGGAAAAGAAACATTACCAAACAAACAAGACACTGTGGCTGTGTAAACAGGCAACGGGAAAGGCATGATGGTGCCACTGTGTGTGACAGAGAGAGAGGCCTGGGTTCCCACACAATGGTTTAGCCGAAAATAAGCAAGCGGCAACACATCTAGAAATTACTGTGGTGATCTGATGGTGGTTAATGATACAGGCTAGCTTAACATTTTAACTTCTTATTTTTTTGGTACAAACCTGAGAAACATCAAACTGTAAATTACTCAAATCCCATAAATAAACACTAAATTTACCAGCCAGCCAGTCAGACTTTTTACCAGATAGTTCACTAAAGAATAATGTGTTAAATGTATCATTGCAATGTAGACATTGTGTGCCAAAAAAGTTTAAAAAAACTATTAAAATATAAATAAAAAAATACATAGGTTACTGCTAACTTCTTTATAAACATATTATAAACATAATATTAAGCAATATTATAAATATTTAATATTTATGTAATTAATTTTTCTCATTTTAACATATTTGTTTAATAGTGTATAGACAGTCAGTCAGACAGACAGACACACAGATAGACAGATAGATTAATGAATGAAAGAAAGATAAATGAATGAATGTATAATAATATTAAAGACCCATCAAGGGGTATAGAGGCTAAATGCTTCATGCTAACAAATATTCAGCTCATTAACACACAATCTTCTCCATTAGCACTTTTGGAAACAGCTTACTGAGTGTGAGAACAGACATGCATCTGAAAGGGTGTCTGACTGAATAAGATTGAGTGAGCAGCCAAGAAGCAGAGGCAGTTTGACAGGGGTGTTATGGAAGGGTCAGCTGGTGCTGCTCTGCATTGCATGAGAAAATGCAGGCAAGTAAGGCAGGTCTATATCGGGGACGTAGTCAGCATGCCAACTGGGTTACTGGACAGCACAATGTGATGGACGTCCTGATAGCATGCCAAGCTTTCACGGCCCGTCCAGTGTAACACAGGTACCCGTGAGCCAGCACAAGTGTGGTTTGGGCTGCTAATCCAAAATCAGCTGCAACTTGGCATCTAAAGGGCATCATACTTAGCGGAGATGAGTGGTTAGGAGGCCCGGCTATTATCTTAAAGCCATCACCTCATCCAAAACTCTGGCACCCACTCGAGAGGTGGAACAGATCTTTGTTCTGTCATGCCAGCGATTCTGAAATGCCCTGATTTGGGCAGCACAGCTGCAGCAGGACATCTGGAGCCTCTTCGCCATGCCCTCCTACTCCACCCCAGCCCAATAAACTTGACGGCCTGGATGAGCACCAGCACAACTACTCAGAGATCTTTTGGGTCATTGACATTTACAGCACCATTCACAGTCACAATCAGCCTCTTCTGCTCTATATGTCTTCAAATACTGATCCATGTCCTGGTACAGTGAATGGCCAAGGCTTTATAAAAGCGAGGCCTGACAGGAAGGTGAATCAAGAGGAATAGAAAGAACCACAGAACTAATGGAGGTTAAAACAGTTCACTGAAGTTTGCACACTCAATTTTTTCCCCCATAAAACAGGCAAATAACTTCTGGAAATACCAGCAAAACTTAAAATAAGCACTCTGGGGATAAGCAAACACCGTACAATTGCTGTGGAAGTCAATAGACTCAGTTTAAATGAAATGTAAATGGTTTTTTGAAGGAGAAATTATTTTTCTGTCTAGAGATGGCTGGTTCAGTTTTGATGAGGGTAAATCTCTTTTGCAGTAATGGCACTGCCTCCCTCTGCTAAAGTATCAGACGTTTATATTTAACTCAGACTCGGGCAGGCTGATTCACCCCATGGTAATTGAGGGTTGAGGACGGTAAGCTCAGCTGGATTGGGAGTCACTGTAACACGGCCGCAGTGCATGTCGGTTAGGGAAAGACATTGCGGGAATTTACTTTTGGTCTCATGTGTGTAACACGTGTGAACATGAATGTGTTTCATTTTTAGAGAGGTCTAACTTCACACTCAAGATGCATTGCAGAGTGCCAAAGAAGAAGCGCATCCAGAAGCGATCAGTTGTAAAGCAGTCAGTACATAATACATAAAAAACATGACTGGACACAAATAAAAAAAAAAAATTTAAAAACCAAGGAAAGAAAATATTTTTTAAAGAATGTTTTTGTCCATACAATGAAACTCCCTGGGGTCCAAAACACCACTGAAACTGACTTTCATTGTATGCACAAAAATAAAATAAAATGAAATAAAATAAAATACAATTTCAATATTAAATATAAAATAATTCAAATAAAAAAAATCTTTTGCAATCCATAGTAGAAAAAAAGTTATATTTTGCAATGAAACGAGGGCAAATAAAATCATGACAGAACTGTTATTTTTAGGTGAACCTGAAAAGTTAGAAGGAAAAAAAAAAAATCAGATTTCACCTACAGTGAAGAAAAAGCATTAAGCTTTGAGAATTTCTGAGATGTTTGGAAACATTAAGCATGTTCTTTAGGCACCACAACAAACAGGATTGTTACACTCTAGAGCTTTAATTAAAAAAGAAAATGGTGCAACTGTTTAGCGAACTTGTGTCTTCACACTCAGTGGCTTTATCCAACAACCAAGATGACAGACAACAACAACAACCTTGTCAGACACTCCATCCGAAAACAGAACCTCTTGATCTCCATGCCCTCGTGTGGCACGTCTGACCTCACCGAAGCAGGTGCTAGTCTTAAGGAATGCTCTGAGGTTAGCAGAGGTTAGATAGAGCATGCGGTGAACCCCAAAGAATGGCAGGAATGTCCATCCTGTGGAGGTAGGGTTTCACGGCCGGAGACGCTACAAATTCGGCGTCTTCAGACTTTGTTATGCTTAGCGTATTGAAAAATACAGCTGCCTCTCCTGTGCCAGTTATGTAGCAGCAATCATCCGTGAGACAGCCGTGAACAGATTAACGTAGCCAAAGGGATGGTTGTAAGAACGTCTTTCGAAAAATTTATTAGCTCAGAACTCATTTCAGCACTGCTTGTTTCTTTCAAAGCCTGTCACTCTTTGTCATTCACATGTCCTAACTGTCCGACCTGGCACATTTTTACGGTATGAAATGACACAGCACTCATTCGGGAACGAGTCTTTAGAAAATCCCTGCATGCCGATTAAAAAGAACATTCCTTTGACCTCTTTGCAGCTTTGCCAGGCAATGTGGTAGCGCCAAAACAAAGAAAACAAATAGTTGACCACTGATGAGTTCAGTGCTGGGGAGGAAGGGAGGGAGAAGAGGAAGCAAAGCAGTAAATCTTCAATCCCGGCTTCTTTTCATCAACTTTACTGACTATTTTGTCTCTTTCAAATCCTGTAGGATTCTTCATGTTTACCTCAGATCAATCGTTAGATGCGTCCACATGCTGCGTTACATTATGAGAATGTTATTGACAGCTGAGCACAACTGAATCTGAATCACCTCTGGAAAGATGTATACTGAATGTTGATAGTACGCAGCATGTGACCAAAACAGTATTCAAGATATGACATATTGATATTCTACATCAAATTGTAAGACTAGAAAAGCAGAATGAAAGGAAGGAATTTTAAGGGACAACTTAACATCCAACACAACCAAAACCCAACCACTAAAGAGCAGGGAAATTGATAATTTAAAAACAAATACACTCAAAGCAATCAACAGCAAACAGAAGAGAAAAAGGATGAGAGCGAGTGAATCCCCAAACTGACCTGCTTCACTTCAGCCGGCATCACGGAAATCCTGTTTGGCTAAGCCTCTGGGAGAAACGCGAGGAGAACAATATTCTCTTGTGAGTGGAGTTTGTCTGTCTGTCAGTCAGTCTTTCGTTCCTTATTATGCGAGTACGTCCTGTGAGAGCCGAGGCAGCTCAGAGCCACAGAGCCATCCTTTCCCGACGGTCACATGCACGAATATACTCCGTCTCTCTCGTCTTCTTACGTCTTCTCTCTCTCTCTCTCTCTCCTTCTCACACACACGCTCTTTCTAACACATGCTCGTAATCCTCTCAGGGACAGAAGAAACCCGCCTCCACCGTCGCCGAGCTAGGATGCTGCAAACGTTGGGGCGAATAATGATTTCAAAATTAGGAGAGATGCTCTAGACAGTCCAATGAATCCTTCAATAAATTCACCAAAACAAAACAGCTCACACACAGACAAGTGGAGGGGAAAAAAAGTTGCCCGATGCTGGAACAAAACCCTCTGGGTAGACTAAGTGAGAGGGGGCGGACGGGGAGAGGGGGGTCTGTGTGCGCGTTTGAGTGAATAGAATCTTCCCAGAAGGCAGTTGCCCTGTTCACAGCGTAGAGTTTTGTACTCTCGTTCTCTCCCTCTCCTCACCGAGCATCTATGCAGACAAGGGTCAGACAGATTGGAGGGGGAGGGGGCTGACAGACAGAAGCAGCTGGAGTGGAAAGAGAGAGAGAGAGAGAGAGAGAGAGAGAGAGAGAGAGAAAGAGGCTCCACCCAGCCAACATGCCAAAAGAGCATGAGCCCTGAGAGGGGGGCAACTCTCCACAAAACTTTGTTATTTTCCTTTTTTTCTTTTTAACCCATACGCTCTCTCTCAGCCCATTCTTTTCTCTCTCAGCTTTTGTCCTTTTGTCCTTCCAGCCTGCTAAATATGAGAAGGGAAAGGAAAGAGGCTGCAGAATGATTTCAGACAGCATTCAGTGACTGATAATGTGAAAGAATTTTAATCCAAATCTATGAATGGCTTTAACACAAAGCCGGACGGAGGGAGAGTTCAGGGATGGGCACTTTACACCCTAGGTGTCAAACTCATTTTAGGTTGTGGGCCGGATACAGGACTGCTATTTTTATTTGTTGGACATTGGCGCGCTCGTGGAGATAATAAAGTATAGAATCAACTGCTTCACTAACCTATACTGGGGTTAAATTAAAGGGTGCATGTTGAATTTCGTAATTTCATTCACCATACCTTTTGAACGGTAGTGTAATAAATAATATCCCAGTATTCAGAGAAAATAAGTATAAATGGTAACACTTTTGTATATAGGAACCAATTCTCACGATTACCTAGTTGCTTATTAGCTTGCCTATTTTTAACATATTGGCTGTTTATTAGTACTTTTAAAGCACATATTCTGCAGGACCATATTCTACATCCTTAATCCTAAATCATCTTTAAGTTTATTGAGACAAAAGTTGATAGCAAGAATTGGACCTGAGAAATAAAGTGTGACTGTACAAAAATAAATTAATAACCTCAGAAGTCTACTCATTATCATCAGTTAATTGTAACAATTTTTGTGTTCAAATTCAAGCAATTGTTTATAATAATTGACAGCTCATTTGAAAAAAACAACAACAGTAATGTATGCCAATCTCACTGGGAACACCTACCCTAACACAAAGTTAGGTTTCAAAAAATACACCATAGGCCTACAACTAATTTGTTAATTACAAGCCTGTGTCTCAGTCAAACGTAACTTTATGAACTTATTTGACCAAGAAACTCCAGATTTGAGTGCAAACTCTGAGCAGAAACGTTTCAATAAACTGCCAAAGCTGAAAATATTCCAACTCGGAGCTCGCACACTCTTTTACTTAAAAACCAAATCCTTCTCAAACTTCGAACAACAGTCAGTGCAAACACACCCCCGTACTGAAGAGCATCATGTCTTATCTAGCAGTAACAGCCTGAATCTGTTTGCAGTCGGCCTGAATGAATTTGCTTCTTTTTCTACTACAGAGTCTGACACCAAACAAACTGCAGAACGCCCTGTGGTCGCTGAACAGTATAAACATGTCAACAGAAAAAGTGTTGATAAATAAATAAACTGAAAGTAATCAGAACGATTTAGTGGATTCAGGCCCGAGGAGGTACTGCGATGGAACAGACACCGGGAAAGGTTAACGTGGACTACTGCAGAGAGAAAGACAAAAAGAGAAAACAACAGATAATAAAACATACAAGAAAGGATAAGAAAGATACGCAACGTACATGCGACTGTTTTAGTCTCATAAATATATTTATGAGCACTGAATATTTGAGAAGGCTTTTGCTCAAGAGGATGTGTGATGTTTGCTTAGGGTTGCAGCACTCCCAGATTTGGAATGTAATGAATTTCATCATTAGAAGTTTTCAAAGGGGGCGACACAGCAAAGATTGCATTTTAACAGTGGTGTAATGTAACAAAATTAATACGTATTTTTTGGGAGTACCTGTACTTTACTTGAGATTTTATATTTCAGCCAACTTTTACTTTTACTCCACTACATTTCCTAATTAAAATGTATACTTTTACTCCGATACATTTCCCCGAAGCATTTTCGTTACTTACTACAAAATCATCTTACTACAAAGACGTCAGAAGAACACAGACTGCAGGAAAGCATGTTTGACGAATCAGTGGTCTAGTGCTTGCAAGTTAGTCAGACTCCTAAGAACACCTTTGCTCATGTGCAAACAAGTGCGCGAACAACAGCGGATGATTTTATTTTCCACTCAAGTCGAGGCTGGGGTGTGCGATATACAGTATATCTTCTGCGATAATATGGTAAGTGTTGTTGTAATGATGTGCGATCTGACATTATCGAGTAGGCTATAATCACCAAATCACACACAGAGTGCTCGCACGTTAATTTATTAGTGTATTAAAACTCAAAATTCCAGGCATTCTAAACTGTATACGGCAAAAATGCTTCTGTATGCTTATTATATTTATATAATTTAATATATTTAACTTATAGACCACACAAAGAGTACCGTTTTTAATGATATCAGCATGATAACACATTTAATAATCGGCAATAAGTGACTTACGTTTTAGACATAATATTGCTTGTTTTTGCTCAATTTTGCCAACGAAAATAGTTCCAAACAAAGATCACAGCACTGTTTTGCGTCTCTGAGCAATGGATCGGGTTTACTCATTGAAAGAATCAGCTTTTTGAACGAATCGGTTGAATAAATGATTCAGTGATTCACTCATTAACACAGTCAAATGCTTTGCCTGCGTCCCAATGTGCATACTATCCATCCTAATTTCTATGTAATATTAGTAATTTTAAATACTATTTAGGGCAAATAGGGTGACTAGTATGCACACTGGGACGCAAGGTTTGCTTCTGAATGAATCAGCCATTTCGCTTGAATCTCAATGACTCACTAATTAACAGTCACTTGCTGCCACCTACTGGCGGTTTTAATGTCACATTTCGACTTTTTTCATGTTTTAAATTATTTCAAATATCAGTATTCAATGTTTTATGTTAAAAACAAAACATTAGGCCTATTTATGCATCTGTAACTGCAGTTCAAATGCATCCATGTCCCCTCTGAGATACATTAAAATGTGTAAAAACATCTAAATGCTAAGTACCGGATGAAGTGCTTCTTATTCTTACGCAAAAATACAAAATGGAAGAAAGAGAGATATGTATGAACATTTTTTATATATATTTATTTGTTTCTTTTCCATTTTGCATTTACTTGTACTTTTACTTTCAATACGTTTAAGATTAAAAAAATACTTTTTCGTACTTAAGCACAATAAATAACACACACTTTAAGACTTTTACTCAAGTAATATTCTAAACGGTGACTTCAGCTTCTACCAAAGTCATTTTCTGGTAAGATATCTGTACTTTTACTTAAGTATGGCTTTCAGGTACTTTATACACCACTGCATTTTAAATGCATCACCTCTGAAAATGAGCACTGATTATATATAATACAAAAAAAAAATGTGGGACTGCAGACTGGGAAATAAACATACAATATAGTTTCTCTTGATATGCATGATCACACACAAAAATGTCAGTCTTGGTTCTTAACAACAACACAGACCTGGTAAATGAGATCCTGAGAGAGAATATGAAGAATCAAAACTAAAAAAAGAGAAAATGCGGAGCATAAAATTTTGCATTAAGGGAATAGTTCAACCAAAAATATAAATTCAATCAATATTTACTTTACTTGATCCAACCCAAATTACTTTTTTTTCCCTGAGGAACATAAATGTGATTTTCTGAAGCATATCCTGGCCATTCTTTTCAATATAATGAAAGTGAATGAAGAAGTTGTTAAGCTCCAAGATGCAACAATAAAACTAGTCCACAATATTCCAAGTTTCCTAAAGTCAAACCAAAATATTCACTGAAAATTTCATTTGCTCTCCATGGTGTGTTCATATTATAATCAGCAATGCCAGATCCATGAAGAATCACTCTGTTGAGTTGGATCTTTTCGATTAATCCACTGATCCAGTTCACAAAAAAGGTATGAATGATTTGTTCATGAATTTGTCTAATTCAGTTCTTGAGTTCAACCCACTGTTTCAATTATTCAGCTTCAACCCACTAGAGGGGAAGATTGCCAAGGAATAACATGATAATGTAAATTTGGTTTGTTCCTCACACAACACTATCACATGACTTGAGAATACTTAGATTAGAATATACTTCACAACTCATGGCACCTTTGATACTTTTTTGTCATTTTGGAGCTTGAGAATGCTATACAGGTAAAGGTGAGTAAATACTGACAAAAAGTATTTGTTTAACTACACTACTGTACATCTCACACCGTCATGATAACCACCTCCTTCAAACTACCATTAAATATCATCTCCACACCACTGCTTTCAGTCTGAGCTGTCTACTGTGTCATACCGACATTCTCACACAGTAGCTGCTCTCCAAACGCTCACTTACTCAAAGCTCATTATCCAGTCCTCTGCTCGAATCAAGTCTTGTTATGACACATGTGTAAATAGACCAGGGCCCTGGTAATAAGGTAAACGACTGACAGTCTGGACACACACACCAATCTCTGGATAAATATAAAGAGCAGAAATGAGTCTTTCCACGCACACACAAAGTCAATAAAGCCACCAGAGACCAGACAGAAATATTACACATTTCATATCAGTGGGAAAACAACAGGAGAATAAAACAAAGTAATTTAGCTGATCCTATAATGCGCTACCTGCCATACAGAGTGATGACTACGTAAATCCTTTAGGAGAAAGTCAAATAAAAATATCAATACTTTTTGCTTTCATTGTTTAAAAGTCATTTTAAACAACATTTCTAACTCTATATATTGGAATAAATTGTTAAATCAACTCATTTCTGTAGAAACGCACAGGTAATCATCAGCTACTGTATATCTTCGATCATTATCCATCAACAAGTTTGTGGCACACAAATGATTAAACTGTGGTGCTAAACCACTTTAAGACAACCACTATATTAAATGTATATGTTGCAGCCTCCGAACAACTCTCAAGTAACAGTGCATTTTACACACTTCAGGTGGTTTCAATTTAGACTCCCAATAAGAAGGACAAGCACACATACTTGTTTGGTTATATATGAACATGCCGAGTAAAGGGGTCACATTCCTGGAGTGACTCAGGGGTCTCATAAAGCAAGAGATTCTTATTTTAAACACATGAGTTCAGGATCCACTGAGTGAACAGCAGTTGGTCTTTTAAGTGGTTCCAAAGTCACTCCTGCTGGTACGGTTAAGAATACGGTATAATCAGGAGACCTTCAACCTCATTCAGTAGCTGATGAGTTAGTTATATAGTTATATAGTGTCCCGGATTGATTAGGGCTGGGCGATATACTGAACGTTTACAATATAATGTACACACACAAAGATTTTGCTAATACAACATTGTGATTATCATTGTTTGCCAATGGCAAATGGTTTGATGATTATTTAAATATATTAAAATATATATATTAAAAATACAGTTGTGCAGCTTAATATTTTTGTGGACACCATGACATTATTTTTCAGGATTCTTTGACAGTCACTTTATATCAATTTAATCTTTGCTGACAACAACAAAAAACATTTTTGAATGATTAAAAGTAACTTTCCCCAAAACTACAATGTTACCTGGGCCAGGCTTGCTCTTTTGTTTTTTGTTTTTTTAATAATAAAAACCCAAAAGTGATATTTTTGGCATTTTGACATTTTAGGCTAAAGAAAGTGCCTCTGCATCCCACTCACAATTTCTCTCAACACGGTTACAGAAGAGATGTCAGTGAATAAATGGGAAAACAAAATAACTTGACTTATTTGAAAAAGTAACTTGGATATTTCATTGTAAACTTGCAAGTAATGTTTACTAGTTACTTAAAGTAATCTGATTATGTAACTTGCATTGCTTCTAATGCTTTAACCCCAACACTGCTGTAAAATAATTATATAAAACCACTGTCAACAAAGTAAAAATCTAGCTGTTTTTTTACCTTAAATCCACCCTGTTTTTCAGTAAACGTAATTATAAAACATTATTATTATTATTATTTCACAAAAATACTTTTAAGCCACTAGATAAACTGGTGACACTTTAAAATAAAGTTTCATTTTTAACATTAGATAACTAAATTATTCAAAAAACTATAAATGGAAAATTATTGTATTTTTTTTCACTAACATTAACAAAGATTAACAAATGTATTGCTCATTGTTAGTCAATGTTAGTTAATGCATTAACTAATGTTAACTGATGGGACTTGATTGTAAAGGGTTACCAATAAAACTATTAAAGTTGCAGTAGGAGATCTTGGAAAATGCTAACTTTAGCTCTATAGCACTGAAAGCAAATGTTCCACCCTCCCTGCAAATCGCCGTCCAAAGACAAGCCCCCTGAACACATACAGTGTACGCACACAGACCAGCCGACCAGAGTCAACATTACTACACTCTAAAAAATGCTGGGTTAAATACAACCCAGCGCTGGGTAAAATATGGATGAACCCAGCGATTGGGTTGTTTAGACCCAGCGGTTGGGTTATTGCCCAGAAGGTTTGGTTTAACATGTAATCCAACTGCTGGTTGAAAACAACCCAGCACGTGTTCTGTCCAATATTTACCCAGCACTGGGTTGTATTTAACCCAGCATTTTTGACTCGGAACGAGCATTTTGATTGGACGAACACTTCTTGGTCCTATACGTCTTCCACAGAATATATAAATACAGATAAATACATTTAAACCACTTAACTTAATGACTGACATCGGTATGTGAAGAGACTTTCAACCAGCATGTTTCTGAAGACAGTTACCTATTGCACCTTTAAGACAGACATTGAATATATTACCCAGCACTCAGAATACAACACAGGAAATGCTGGACACAACCTTATTTATTATACTCAGAGAGTGAGAAAAAAGATTAAGCAACATTGTGAAAAGAAAAAAAGCAAGAAAACTCTGTTCTTCGTGTATTTTAGGGCTTTTAGAGGATTAATCATTTGATGGATTGTGGAATGGGGATGAGAGCGGTCCGAGCAGCCCTCTGTAGAATATGAATAGCTGTGGGCACCTGCAGCTGCTCTGAATACAAAGAATGCAGCTATTCCCACTCCTCAATGAGAGAGCCTGTCCTTCAGCGAGCCAGCATTATGAAACACACGAGCAGATTCACCTTTCTAACACCTGCAGACATATCAAAAATAGGGATTACTCACAGGATTACAATTTTTAATGTATTATGAAAGAAATATAGCCATATCACTGGAAGTGGATCCTGATATGACATATACTATATGGGCTTTACAGGTAACTACCTGAAGCTTCACGCTTCACTTCTCATCGCTCATCCACAGCAGTTTTACTCTCCATTCTGTCTGCACTTCTTATTGAAAATAAAGTATGACCTAACAACAGGAAACCTCTTCCAAGCAGCTCTGAGAGGCACATTTAAGCATTAGTGACGATCACGTGACTCTCTCACATGATAAAACCGTTACCATTCATGTAGCTTTCAAGACACTGCGATGACCACAACTGAAAAATACTTGATGCATGCAAACTTCAACATTATTCTAAAATGTGCAGCTTTACTCATGACATTGTTTTGTTGGTATAAAGATATTAGGGGTGCAACGGTACGCGTATCGTGTACCGAACGGTTCACGGGCAAGTTCCAAATGGAAGTGATCATCCTTATCCCCTTGGATTGGGGACTTTGGAGTGAGCAGGGCACGTGCGTGTCGTTATTTAGTCGTTTGGAACGCACTTGGTGAAGGGAGCGATCTAATTTCCTCATCATCTTCAGCTGGGATGTTCCCGTGACAACGCAGCATGTTGTCCGTCAGCAGATGTCGCTGTTTTAATGTCATAAACGTCTTTTTATTGTTGTTAGCATAACTGTTGAAAAATAAACCTGCATTTTATATTTAAAACGTTTTTAAAATATGCTATATAAAATATGCTTTTTTTTTTTTTTTTTTTTTTAATGCTATTGTCCATCAGCGAATCTGCTGACGGACACTGTTCTGCGTTGTCACGGGAACATCCCAGCTGAAGATAATGAGGAAATTAGATCGCTCCCTTCACCAAGTGCGTTCCAAACGACTAAATAACGACACGCACGTGCCCTGCTCACTCAAAAGTCCCCAATCCAAGGGGATCAAGGGGATAAGGATGATCACTTCCATTTGGAACTTGCCCGTGAACCGTTCGGTACACGATACGCGTACCGTTGCACCCCTAAAAGATATTAAAAGACATTTAGGCAAAAAACCATCTCATTAATAATATTTGTGCAAAAAATATTTGTAGTCATAAGTGCGTACACAAACGTTTCACATTCTTGTGACATTTTCTGATATTTCCCCATATTTTTAGTCACATGTAATTTTCAAAGGAAAACTTCTGAAATCTAAAAGGAGAAAAAAAAGTTCAGTAGAAAAAACTGTTAGCACCATTTATGTGTGAGAGCAGAAAAAAGCAAAATGAGAGGTGCGAGAGAGAAAATAAGCAATGCAGGCAGTTTCACTGCTGCTTTAATTATAGTTTTACAAGAGCTTTGACTTTTCCTAATGGCACTGGAAGTGAGGTGGCATGGGAGATTGTGTATGTGTGTGGGAGGAGGGTGAGAAAGTCATTGTTAAGCAGGTGATTTACAAGACTGTGGGCCTCCCAGGCTTTTCCCTGCAGTGAGCTTCCTTGTGTTTTGCGGCTAACCCTATGTCTCCACAGGACCCTCCAAAAAGGACAAGCTTTACAGGGTATGTCTGAAAAATGTACATCCAGTATATATAGTCTATGACTGCTTTCAGGGCACAATTATTAAACAACCATTTGAAGATTTGGGTCAGTAACATTTTTTTGTGTTTTTGAAAAAAGCACTCTTGAGCTTATCAAGGTTGCATTTATTTCTTTAAATATTCTTAAAATATCTTAAAAATACAGCTTAAACAATAATACTGTGAAATATTCGTTAATGTTTCAGGATTCTTTGATAAACTGCAATCATTTGAAATAGTAAAGGTTTTTACAAAACAATGGATTGCAATTTAATACAAACCAATTCAGTGCATCCTCGCTGAATATTCATTTCTTTCAAGAAAAAGACCCCAAACTTCTGAACTGTAGTGTACTTTATACATGTGGGAAAAATAAGGCCATATAAACACATATGAATGAACTGATTAGATAATTAGGATTGCATTTAAAATAATAATAACAATTAGAAATAACGGTATATACACATTTGTTCATAAATGTCATTTGTAACATAAAAGTAAAACATTCTATTAAAATGAAGCCTGGAATTTTTCACTTCTCTTTTCTCAACGTTTACAGAACAAACTGAAAATGTCAGCTGAGCTCCTCACACCTGTGGACCTGTACAGTAAAACTGAGGAACCTGAGCAGTGGTTTATCATACCATCTCTGTGTGTCTTATCACAGACAGCACTGATCAAAGCAGCAACTTTTCTTCCAAAGCTCTCCACAGGCCTTTCAGACTCAAAACATTTAGACAGAGCTAGCAAGGAACCAAGCTTCAGTCCTCCAAGCACGCTTCCCGAATTTTAAATAGTGTTCTAGATTCCAGGAAGAAATACCGTAGCTGTGATGTTCCTCGTACTGCCTCAGGTCACGACCTCTGAACATTACTTACACGTGGGACAGTTGAGGTTACTTTAAAGAAAAGCTGTCTATGGTGTCAGAGTTGCTGTGAAAGGTCTTCCATTGATGGAGTCCTATTGTGTGTCTCTGTCACTGTGTGACCTTTTAGGCCTTGTGAAGAATAATAAAGGCTCAAAAACAAAATAAATCAATGTCTCCGCTCAGTAAACAGACCGAAGATAAAACCCTGAATGAGGCGAGTCCTTTTATTCTTTGGGAGTCAGATCTATTAACACTTGATCCACCTCCCAATACAGTATTAATGAGTACAAGACACAAGATGAATAAGGCACACATGCAGAACAATAACAACCGCAACAGTGTCAACTATTCCAAACATCCCAAGAAACTGCATGGATATGGACAATTTTCAAATGACAAAAATATTGAGATTTACACAGCAAAACAAAAAGCCACTGATACAATGAAAGCATGAGAGGACTGCTGAAAAAATATTAATAATATAGTTAAAACACGTTCATGACACTGCCAGAAGGTCAGCAAACATGCTAACCTAAGATGCACTTGTTCACATTAAATAACACCACCAGCAACATCACCTCCGGTAGCAACATCAGCTACATAAACCCACCAGCTTTTGATCCCAATCACTATGCGGTTTGTTATCTTTAAGCATAATTCTCATCGAGAAAGGAAGTGACACAGACAGACATCTAGACAGAAAATACCAGTCAGTTTCGGCAAACTGATTCTGTGACATGCAAGGCTTTCTGACAGTAACCACATGTAAAAGGGCAAGCTAATTTTCAAGCTGTCATGTTAGACAGAGAGGAGTAAAACACACAAGCTTTATGGGCAGGTGAGGGCAGCACACAGGCTAAACACTTAATGGAAGAGACAGATAATCAGAGTCTAAGCAGTGACAAGGGACCTGGCTTTTTTCTTTGAGAATTACACTTTTCTTTAACTGGTTGTACAAAAGAGAAAAGTTCAACAGTAACGTAGAGTAAAAATATTTCACCTCTTGACAATGTCAATGAAGGAACACTACATACTACCTCCATACTACCCAACACTACCTCCAGAGTTAGTCAGAAATTAATGATATAGTGTTGCCATAAAACAGACATGTAGAGTATGAATCCACTATGCCTGGAATTATCTACTGATTGCTAACATGGAATGAAATTTATCAGCCTTATTTCCCACTAGCAACCCACAGAAACATCATTGAACTGTGCTTGGGGAAAAAAAATAAATAATAAAAATAAAATAAAATAAAATAAAATAAAATAAAATGAATAAATAAATAAATAGCAATATTGTCTGTTGTTGATCTGGACGCAATCCAGTGGTGAACTTTTATTGATTACATAAATTTTGAATTGATTGATGAAAGGATCTTGCAAATGTAACTCAGTTAAGAACAACATTACAGGTTCTCTCAGTCGCTTTGGTGCATTTCTCAGATCAGAAATGAAATGTTCAAAACTACTTGTTCAACCTGCACATCATAATAGCAGTTTCTCATTCTTTTGAACAAGTTGCGATTTCTTTGGTACATTCATGCAACTGATCACGTACATTTGTCTGTGGTTTCCTACATTATCAGTTGCTAATATCATGTTGCACAAAATGTATTATATATTTATATATTATATATTCTCTGTGCAATTGTCTTACCTCTCAAAACATCTAGTCATTAGTTCATCGTATAAGTCATTAAATGCAAAATGGTTGATCTAGTTGTCATAAACCGTCAAGCATATTTTCTACACATTTCTATAAGACTTTTTGTAAATTTGCCATGAAGAATATAGATCAACCAATGACAAACCAGTTCTCTGAAATAGCTCAAAAGATGCATCTCATGAACCTTCAATTGGAAACCATATATAGACAGAGGACAACACAAGAGTTACAAATTCTGACAATGGATGAACATCCAGAAAACGATCAGGGTCAACAGCCGAGAGGAAGAAGAGGAGTAAGGATGCTTGGTGGAAGGGTACAGAGGCAAAACAGAGGACGAGGCAGAAGAGGCCAAGGACAGAGGCGCATATCAGATGAAATAAGGGCCACTATTGTGGACCAGGTTGTCAATCAAGGCATTACAACGGCTGAAGGTGCAGCTAAATGTTGGGAGATCGACCAAATCCTCAATAAATCAAACATTTCGAAACAGTCTCTTTCAATCAATATCCCACATTCAGTAATGTGTAAATTTGTACTTTTGAAATGGATATATATACATAATACACGCAGCCTTCTGCATTTCAGTACAGTAACTGTCATCCAAACTGTTGCCATAGTTGACAGCAGGTTATACTAACAGAGTGCACTGTTATACTGACAACATGACTAAGCATTTTGACTATCCTGTTTAATGACACAAGGATTTTTCATTCTGATAGCACTGATATGTTCATTGACATAAATACTTACTTTTGAGAGATGAACTAAAGATTTTGAGTAAGTTACAGGCTTTTGCAGGAAATCCATTGTGTGGTGCTGTTTGTACGAATTCTTTAGAGAAATACACATACTTCTTTGCAAATATTAAGGACGATTCGAGAAATGCACCAAAGCGACTGAGAAAAACTGTAAAATGAAAGCAGACAAAGTGAGAAAAAAATGAAGAAAGGTACAGATCTGAAGCCAGTGAAGTTATTAAAGGGTTAGTTCACCTAAAAATGAAAAATCTGTCATTAATTACTCAAGCTCATGTCGTTCCAAACCCATAAGACCTTCGTTCATCTTCAGAACACAAATTAAGATATTTTTGATGAAATCTGAGAGGTCTCTGGCCCTCCATAGACAGCAAGGATATTACCAAGATCAAGGCAAAGACAAGAAGAAAGGACATCGGTAAAATAGTAAAATAAATGATTGTTTTCTTTGCACACAAAAAGTATTCTCATAGCTTCATAAAATTACGGTTGAACCCCTGAAGTCACATGGAATAATTTACCGATGTCCTTGCTACGTTTCTGTGCATTGATCGTGATAATATCCTTGCTTGCAGAATTTTCATTTTTGGGTGAACTAACCCTTTAAGCAGCCTTCAAACAACGGGTGCAGCTACAGGTGGACAATGTCCTACCAAAAAGGCCTAACAGAAATATAATTTACTACAATGATTGATGTTCTTAGTAGTGCTGTCAAACGATTAATCGCGATTAATCGCATCCCAAATAAAAGTTTTTGTTTAAATAATATATGTGTGTATACTGTGTATATTTATTATGTATATATAAATACAAACACATGCATGTATATATTTAAGAAAAACATGTTATATTTATATATTAAATATATTTTTATATAATATAAATTATATGAATATAAATATAAACTTTTAAATACATGTAAATATTTTCAAAATATATACTGTATGCGTGTGTCTTTATATATACAAAATAAATATATACAGAAGACACACATATATTGTGTAAACAAAAACTTTTATTTTGGATGCGATTAATCGCGATTAATCGTTTGACAGCCCTAGTTCTTAGCCTTTTACATTTTTCTTTCTGTAAGTTTTGGATTGCAATCCAATTTTCTCCACCAAAAAATAAATAAATGTACAAAATAAAATTAAACCTGGGACTCTAGAAGCTTGTTTCTAGACCTACAATTAGTTATTTTGTAACTCCCTACTACTCCAACTCTAGTGAATAATTTTGCACTGTGAAGGTATTGTAAAACTGCAATAGTATTAATTTTATTTCCTCTCATATTGACTTTGGTTATCCATCCCAGAAAGGCATCCTCATAACTCACTGCCTCAGAGACACATTTGACTCCCATAAGGGACCCAAAGCAAATGGTATGGTCTGTGAGATACTATGAAAAAGCATGTGGTGGAGAGAGATGGGAAGATAAAAGAGTGTAAAGACGACTGATCCTGGGCACAGATGATGAGTCACTGCAGAACAACACCCAGAGCAATAGCTCAACACAGCCAAACACAGCTCAAGCTAAATGAGATACAGACAGACTGATTTCATGAAAACAATGGAAATGATGCAGCATCAGCATGAGACGAGGTATGGGGCTGCTTTGTTCATTCACACAGACTGACGCATGACTGGCCAAGCTGGAATGGTTTACCTGCATGACCATCTGTTGCCAGGCCAGCGGTTGGTTGCTCCCGCCTGTGGTGCCGCCCACCAGTCGATCAGAGGGCAGACTGCCGCGTTCCAGCTGCAAGGAGACATTGCGGCGTTCCTCTTCAAGGGCCCTGGTCAGACGCTCGAAGCGCGCCTCCTGCTCTTTGACTGATGCCAGGATACTGGCGGCTGACGGCACGTCATATTCTTCCATGGCAGCACCCAAAATTATATGCTAATTACAGGGCAGGGTAAATGGGGGAGAGAGAAAAATCCAGGACAAAAGAAATAGCCATTTAAAGGGACAGTTCAGCCAAAAATGTAAATTCTTTTAACATTACACACTGTCTTTACAGTTTTTTTTTCTTCTGTGGAACATAAAAAGAAAGTTATTTATAGCAGTATGTCTATTTTTCCATTAAAAGCACACTTAAAGCAAATGGCTGACCACAACTATCCACAACTTTAGGGGCAGTTTTATAGGGTCAGGGGATATTCAGGACTTGGAGCATGTAGAGCATCTTTTGTTAGAATATTAGAATATTCTATAGGATAAAATAAATTAACATCGAAAAGGTATCATTTTTAACTATTGCTATAGGGATAAAATGAAAAAGGTCCCACAAAATATCTCAGCTTTATACAACCCAAAATATTACTTTTAAAATACTGTCCTAATAAATAAATAAATGAGACAAGAAAACCATAAACAGAGTTTGTCCCTTTAGGCTTTCCATAGTTCAGTCAGTGTTTATTGTAGAAAGTGTGTGTGTTCATAAGACTGTTTCAATGAGTTTTATGAAAAATATTCTAGGCTTAAATCCGGAAGCCCACCCTTAGTACCGCCCATGTTCCCCACACAAATAAGCTATCAAATGACCACAGAACACTAGTAAAAATAGAACAAGTCGTATGGACCACTACCTTTATGATGTGTTTTTGATGGCCTCTGGTCCCCATCCACTTTCACATTCTCTTTTTGTGTTCCACATAAGACATAAAGTCATACTTACTTGGAATGACATGAGGATGAGCAAATAAAGACAAAAAATATCCATTTCTGGCTTAACTATTCCTTTAATACTGACAATGTAACCCTCAAACCTAACATTGCATCAGTATCCATGCACCAAATGCTGCAGAGTCACACTGCACTTGTACTGTGAGCGGCAATTCCTTTACTTACTTTACTTTCTGCATATAACAACCATAAACAGCCAAAACTCACATGCATATGCCACAAAACAAACACACTATAGTTCCAGACTAAATTCATCACACGTCGACACAATACAGGCCATCACCATGATAACATCATTCATGCTATGCAGGTGACAAAATGTAGATAATGGAAGTTTCACATAGAGCACAAACAGTTCACCTGCATACACACCTAGCAGTTAGTGGAGAGAGGCAGTTAGAGGACAGACATCCCCCTGTAAGGACAGACGGGAGGAGATGTGCCCAGCGGGAGGCAAAGAGAGAGAGAGAGAGAGCTGGTTGCAGAGGAAAAGAAAGACAGAAGAAATCACAGGTTAGATAACACCCTGACATTATAAACATAATAGACAGAATTCTACTCTGTTTCCTGGGGATTTAAAGAGGATGAAGATAAAGAAATGAATGAGAAGATGCTAGAGAATGATAAATGACTATTGAAACCTCACTCGCTGACTTTGAGCAAAGTAGATTGGATAGGGCTGTCAGGGGACAGGTGTACAGAGACGAAGGGGGCCAGATTGAGTATGGGATGGAAAAGGGGGCTGGTGCAGATTAATATTTACTAAGAACGTTATACAGTTGTTGTTTTTCATTCTCCATTAAACCAAAACCACAAATGGACACACACACACAGTAACACAAACACGCTATTCTCTGCAGAACCGTCGGTGTGAAGGTCCTATTCCCTTTGAAGCACAGCACAGTACACACTCAGGCTTTGATGTTTGTTTCTGGCTGATCATTTATTTATCTTAAGCGCCGTTCTGACACAGCTCTAACGGCAAGGCATTGTACTACAGTCTTGTTCTGGGTATAAAGAGCAACTACACAAGGTCTAGCAAAGGGAGCCAATCTGCCTCTGCTGTTGCTCCTGCCTCTGGAAAATAACTCAAGATTAAATTTATCTGCTAGATAAGACACGTTTACAAAAATGTGATAGCTTATCATGGAAAATTTAAGTCAATAAAAATGTGGCAACAATGTGAAAATGGATAAACTTCCATTATCTGAGATGTAAACGGTTAGATGTGATTAACAGATAACTTTTAGCCTTTCATGAGAAATGAACTGTTCTCCCAGCTGGGTCTACAAAATGTTACATATTAAATATTGTTGAAAATATATGAACATATCTACCTGGCATCTTATCTATCCAACCATCTGTTCATCCAATTTTATCTTGACAAACTTTGCATTTCTAGTTAAATATTAATCCTGTTTCCAAACTTTCAAATTATAATTACAATTCTGCATCCTGCAACCTCAATTCAAATTCAGGAACTGAATCAGGAACTGGCTTGGAGCTATCCTTCAGTGAAAATCTAAATGATTTTAGACTTTTTTTTATTGTCGACTTTTTTTATTATCTGTCAATAGGTCACTCCTTCTAAAAAAGCAGAATGATGTATCATTCATATCTGTAGCACAAAAGGTCCAGGATGATTTACATGCCAAAGGGGTTTGGTCAAATCCCTAACTCCAAGGTTACGTCTACATTAAAGGGATAGTTCACCCAAAAATGAAAATTTGATGTTTATCTGCTTACCCCAAGGGCATCCAAGATGTAGGTGACTTTGTTTCTTCAGTAGAACACAAACAGAGACTTTTAACTCAAACCGTTGCAGTCTGTCAGTCATATAATGACAGTCAATGGGACCCACGGCTTTGAGAGACAAAAAAACATACACAGACAAAGCCAAACTAAACCCTGCGGCTCATGACGATACATTGATGTCTGAAGACACAAAACAATCAAATAGGATATAGAATACAGTTTTGGAAATCATTATTATTAATTAAAGGGGAAGGGGAAGAAGAGAGAGGAAAGTCTCCCTTCTAGTTATAGTTTATCTCTGTCTAGCTCCGGTTCACATTCCAGTAGGTGGGAGTAATGCACCATTGAAGTTGGATGCCAACCACCGTTAAACATCAAGGAAGAAGAAGAAGATGATCGCTTTCGCGTATGCGTCTACTATGCCAGAGCACGTTGACGCGTCACACACCAGATGTGAACACGCTCAGGACAGCTGGACATTGCGGTGGATCAGAGGTAAAAAATGATATAAATACTGTTCAGTTTCTTGCACAGACCGATTGTTTCGTGTCTTAAGACCTCAATGTAT
>JAFVLL020013848.1:0-38422 GCA_021397915.2 Tor tambroides | reverse complement strand
CAGAGCATCACCAGTTGCCTCATGGTTTAAATTTCCAATCATTTTACATTAATATAAAAATAAATAAATGACATTAAAAATCAAAGTAATCACTTGGTAATCTAAAATACTTTTCGGATGTAACTGTAATTTGATTACCACCCATTTAAAATGTAACTATAACGAAATACAGTTACTCATATTTTGTATTTTAAATACGTAAGGACGTTACATGTATTTCGTTACTCCCCAGCCCTGCATATAGCCTTTCACATGGTCAGAAGCCGTCAATGAGCCATGCATAGCCTAGCCAAAGCTAAATTTGACTGTTAAATTTGACTTTAATTTCTAGTATCTCTTTTTCAGAGTCAGAGCTGAAATTGTCCACATATACACAGGACTGTTATTGAAAACAATTCTGCTAACCATGGGGTCAATATAAACCTTGTAATGTTTTTTTTTTTTCATTTATGTTTAACAATCTTTTATTTTCATCATTTATTATTTATTGTTATTTTATTAATATTTGATATATATAACTTTTTTTAATGATAATACCTCTTGATAACATCAGTTACTCTGTGCTCTTGTGTGAGGGAACAGAGTGGAGGAAGAGCATGTGTGGACTGAACAGCTGCTACTGTTTATGTTGTCTGATCAGTTGTTATTGTTAATTAAAAAAAGTTTAAATTAAACCCCCAACCTGTGCTATTATTATTATTTGACTCACTCCTGAAGACTACAATATGCTGTGTGTGACAACATTTTCATATTCATCATACCTCTCACTGAACTGCTGGTTCAGGTTTGTCTTACAGCTGTTATACATGGTAAAATCCTCTTACAGAAGTCTTTCAATTCTTCTCCTCTAAAGCACCACTGCTACAGCCACACGCATTCAGACGGACATCTTCACCTCTATTAGTAAATGTATCTTTTCACATCCCTAGAGTAGCTACAAACAACATTAATCAAAAACCTTCAGGGTAAAAGTTTTGTTCGCCATCTCAAATCTAATTTGTAAAACTCCAAATGAAACTTAAGGCTCTTGCTAAATCAGGTTTGGCAAGCAACCCCTAAACTTTCCCATCAAGCACCAGCGGAAGCAGACAGCTCGTATAACAGCAGGGGACAGCACTGCAGCTTCAGAAAATCCCAACTGGTTAGCCGAGATTATTCTGCACCAGTCCAGGATCCTTCCACAAACACATCTCTGCCAAACCAATATCACCAGAACTGAAGAGACAGACTGTGCAAGAAACATGTTGCAAAAGTTACATTAGCTTTCAAATGTGGCTTCTACAGTTTGGATTCTCCACTCCCTGTCAGACACCATCCAGGGATACTCACACTGGAAACAAGTGAACATCCTCTTGTTAGGCTTTTAAACTACTTATGCAGTATAAATTCAAGAATACGTTTCCAATGAGAAATATAACTTACAGATATTGGGCTTCATTAATGAAACACAAGCAAAACACATCTATTCACAAAACCATTGATTTCAACATTCAATTCAGGGGGGCAATTTACATAAGAACGATAAACAATTTACACAGATATTTGTTCCACTTGTGTTTCATTAATCAGGCTCATAATGTTGTCTATTGAACAACACTGTTCCTGTGTTCAGCATGGATTTTAGATTTGTTCTCAAAAACAAATTCTTTTTTTTCCCAGTACACTTCTCTTGAAGTCAGCTGGGCACATGCTACAATGTGTCTTAAAGTAGACCTATTATGCCCCTTTTTACAATATGTAATATAAATCTCAGGTGTCCCCAGGATGTGTCTGTGAAGCTTCAGCTCAAAACACCCCACAGATCATTTATAATATCATTTTGAAAATGCTTATTTTGAGTGGAAGCACAAACAGGCTGTTTTCGTGCATGTCTCTTTAAATGCAAATGAGCTGCTGCTCCCCGCCCCCTTTTGCAAAATAGTTCCTCAGATACTCTGCTGAAAAACATCTGTTTGGTTTTATCACATCCGAAGCATGCACATGCTGTCACATGGCATGTGAGTACTAAACTAATTTCTCTTTCATGTCTTATTGCACTTAAAATGTCAAATACACAGAAGTTTATGTTAAAAAACACACGAGTTACAAAAACAGTCGGTTATGTCTGTGAAGGTAAACAGCTGGGAAAGAAATGGCATTTTTATATTAGATCTGTGCGGCAGCAGCGTAATATACAGTAAATCCAAAGACAGAAATGTTAGCATGCTTTGCTCGAACTTTCGCCATGGCTTTAGAACTGGTTCATCGTTGTCACTTCCGAAAACATAGCATGGCAGCGTGGGTGGAAACGTGCAGATTAAGCGGCGGTAATATTATAATAAGATCCCCTTTCTACGTCACAGGGGGAGCGAAATCTGAGCAGCTCGTTTTTTCACAAGCTTGCAGAGAAAGGCGTAACAAAAAATTACCGGGTTGTTCTTTTTCACATTTTCTGGATTGGTAGATGCACCAGGGACCCGATTATAGCACTTAAACACGGAAAAAGTCAGATTTTCATGATATGTCATTTTACAAATACTGTCTACTGTATACTAATTTAATGTGCGATTTACTAATTCAATATGTGTAATTCAATAAGCCATAGGTAGAATGACTTCCTGAAGTGTGGAAACACTGTCTACATTGTATTGTCAAAATACTGACCTTAAAGTTTGAATGGCCTGACTTGACACCAATGCATGACTTTGAAGTGGGACTTCTTGTTTGAATCTAATGATGGCATAACAGGTCAAATACAATGGAAACCAGGGCTGTGCCAGTGAGCATAAATACCCCCTCATCAGGGTGGCAGAATATCACAGGCAGTGGTAAACTAAACGCATTTTTGTGCCTGAAGGTTGCCGTTTTACATGGATATTTGGACATGAGTGAGGTACAAAGCTTTGCAAAGGAAATAAATAATAATTTAGCAAGGAAATGTTGCATTGCCTCATTTAAACCTCATTAAAATGAACGTAACTTCTTTAAAAGTAAGACCATCATGATGCTCGTTCTTGAAGGCTGCTGTGGTGAGAAGTAGAGTTTGGTAATGAAAGAGCATACGAGGATGTGCTGAAGGAAAAATCTGCCTTTCTACAGTGATTGTAAACTCATCACTCCAATCTGAGTTGAGTTTAAGACTTCTTAGAACTCCAATTGAGAAAGTCACATGGCAAGTTATTCAGGACAAGTAACAACGACCTTGACAAGAAGAGACGTTTAAAACAATGTAAAGTTAAATAATGTGATGTGTATGTGCAGGAGGTTTAACTGAAATAGATGATACCAAACTAGACGGCATCAAAATACACTATAATAATTGCACAGCAGTGTCAATCCACAGTTTGGTTTTTGCCTTAATTGTCGAAACAGAACAATACAATGACAATACAGTGTTGACGATCACGTGCATCGTTGCCAAATAACAAAGAGGTTTTCAGAGTCTGAAAGTCGAGTAGCTCTCTTGCTTGCAGCCCATGATCACAAAGTACAAAAACATAGCAATTACATCTGGCAAATTCTTTTGTTACAGTTTGAGACCTAAATTGGCAAATTTGTATGAAAGAGAGAATGAGGAAAGGTTGAGAACAGCAGGAGGGTAACAGACTGTCTGTCTTAATTTTAAGACAGAATCGTCTGCATATAATGAATTCTGACAGTAACCTTTTCCTCTTTGTCATCTGGAGGAATTCAATGAGTTTATGAGGAGCTGATCAAAGAGCTTGAGTCTAAATAAAGAGAAACGTATCCCTTTAACTAAATCTTTAATGCTGAGAGGTTAAACAGTGCTGACGGTCCTCTCAATGACTCTGAGACATCTTGGAAACATTGGGAGACATGTTTTGAACAAATCTGTATAAAGCAGGCATCCTGAAAATCATCGATCTTTCAACACCCATGACCTATGTGATGGAATAAACCAAAGTGTTTTGTCATTGAATGGCTGTCATTAGAGGATGATTTCTGTCTGCAGAATGCCACTCGCAGGGGCAAACTGTCAAACATAACCAGACAAAATCTGACCCCTCTACGCAAGGACCTCCAGGAACACCACTGAAATGAACCATCTCAACAAACCAATTTGCTAAAACAAATCAGATTTCCGACGTTAGTTTACGGAGGGAGGCAGTGTAGGAGAATGTGTTGAATTGTTGTCTTTGCTCACTCAGTGTATATTACAATGCAGCATAAAAACCAGATGTACGCATTTGTCACACTAGACCACTACTTGTGGGAAAACAAGGGGTAATTGTTACTGAAAAGGCTACAATATTTTGAAAACAGTTGAGTTACTGTGACATTACTAAAATGTAGCTACATGAGGAGTGAACAGCAAGACTTATATCACAGTTTCTGTAATTTAATCTCACATTAATGACAAAAATTTGTGATAGAGGCTAGTTATTTTTGCCGGAAATTGATTTTAAAATGGTAATGCCTATATCAGGATAATCCAGTGAATTCAAAACTTTGGTCACACTTTATTTTAAGGTCCAACTCTTGCTATTAACAAACCATTAACTACAACTTTTGCCTCAATAAACTCCTAATTTGCTGCTTATTAATAGTTAATAAGGTAAGTTTAGGTATTGGGTAGGATAAGGGATGTAGAATATGTGCTTTTAAATACTAATAAACAACCAATATGCTATCAATAGGCATGCTAACAAGCAACTAGTTAATAGTGAGAATTGGTCTCTATATGAAGTGTTACCAAAACTTTCAAAACTCATTTGACTTAATTTGGAACTTGATGAATGAGAAAAAATGAATCTCATCATTTAAGTCTGACAAAAACAGCTTCACATGATAAAAGCTTCACAATTAAAAACAAAAGGCTATGACATTATACAATGTTAATTCATTTATGAGGCAATGGTTAATTTATGAGGCAGTTGCAACATTGCTTCATAACTGTCAACAGCTAAACTCTGTTTGGCATACACTTTAACAAGTTCTTCCTCATTTTCACTTAGCAGTCGGCACTAAAAGGCAAAGAAGTCACCTGCTGATTTCAGCATCTCATTTCATTTCCTTTCCACTATAAATATGTACAAGAAAAAAAAATGCTTATAGGGCTGTGCTTCTAGATCAACCCAGCCTGCAGTATTTGATTCTGGCAGAATTGCTATGCACAGTGAGTGCACCGAAAATGGCAGTTTAATGTTCTTCATTCCACTTGAGTGTCTCTGCATGCTTTGCTTCCTGCATTAACGACATTCTGAAAGTAGGACTTTCTTAACCTTTCCTTGGCTACACTGTTAGTACTTTAAGTGCTTCTTTTAGAATTCTAACTCTCAAAAAGTCTTCAGAATCTTTTTTTCCCCATTACCAGTGTGTGTGTGTCTGTGTGTGTATTATATATATATATATATATATATATATATATATATATATATATATATATATATATATATCACACACACTCATTACAATGCCCACACAGAATCTGCAGACTTGTATTTCTGTCATTAATTACTCAACCTCATGTCAAACACAAAAGAAGAGCTATGAAAACTGACAAAGAAAACAGCTGACGACCACAAAAAAAAGTGTACAATCCAAGTTGTCCAAAGCATGGTAGCATTTTATATTAAAGGCTCGATTTAAAAATTTTACTTGTTTGTTTGTTGCATTCCTTGTCAGTTTTGACAGGTTACATGAGCATTTAATGCACTTTCAATGCATTTTCCCCCCAGTGCTTAACTTATTATATTAATGTCTGTATATGTCCTAAATTCATGCATTTCTCTTTTAAAAAAATGTTTGTATTTTAAACCAAGAGCATCTGCATGTGTGTCAGTCAAGGGAGGACAGGAATTTTGAATAAAAACATTTTGTTGTCTGCAGAATATTCTACAACTTACCTGCTTTAAATGTTTTAAAATGATTAACAGTTGAAAACATTTGTTAGAAATTTAGAAAATAAACAGTAATCAAATGTAATCAGTTACATTTACAGTTACTATTTACTATTTACAGTTACTATTACATTTCCAAAGTAACCTTCCCTTATTTTTATGTTTAATAAATAAATAGGTTCTGAATCTAACATTTATATTGTAAACCTTTTATTTCTGGAGGGGATCCTGGTTTGTTTGTGAAAGATTCTGGTTAAAGTAAAAGTGAAACTGCCCTAACTTTCCTTATATCCTTGCATCTTCCCCTTTCTAGCCTGTCTGGCTTAATTCTGTTGAGCACAAATTGATTTATAGTTTTATTTCCCGAACCAAACAATGATGTAAAGATGATGTCAGTAACAAACAGCAACTTATTTTCTCTTTTCCTGCAGCTGTCCATCTGCAACTGATTTATGAACTATTATTACGAGCGCAAACATCTCCGCTTTATAATTCCTAGTCATTTCCCTGAACCCTCACTCCGTTCTGTCTTTTATTCTCTCTGCTGGCATCGGTTCTCAGCTGGAGTTATTGAGCACCAGAGAGTCCTCCAGGGTTCCACAGAAACATTCCTTAAAGGTGAAACATTCCTTTAAAAATGGTGCTCTCCAACATCAAACCTGCAAAGCAGCAGTGCATGTAAATCCGGATTCAAGCACGGTCTTCTGCATTTGGGGACAAGTTAACCATACAAACTGAGGCATCCGAGCAGCTGTCAGACAGCCGGTTGAGGGATCGCTGGGATGCGGGCCTGCTCTTGGCAAGAGAAAATCATGCAAATCTCAGGACGCAGCGTCTCTGTGTGTGTGGGACTTTGTTGCCATGTTAACGGTATTATCAGAGTTGCAATCACTTCCATGTTTGCCGGTGGCAATGTTAAAGCTATTACAGAGGAGAGAGCGGTGTCAAAAGTCTTACCCTATGAAGTGGAGATAATGTGTGACATTAGACCAGGCTTGGATGGGACTACTGTTCCCTCAGGAGCACAGGTAAATGTGTTTTATACAAAAGCCAATTCATTTCATTTTTACAGTTCAGTTTTCTGCACATCATGATCGGGAATGTCAATAAAAGCAAATGCTTTTTCTGCGGTTTAAAGTCAACATTGCGTACACAACAAAAAAAAAAAGTTATTCCAAAAAATAAATAAATAAAAAGGCTAACTTGAAATGAGAAGTTTCATCCTAAAGTGTCTAAATGTTTAGTTTCAGCCAGGAAATTGTATTCTAATGCAAACAACAAAACAGCCTACCAAAGCAATAGTCTGAATACAGAATTTCTCCCAAACCTTAGTCAAACGTTTTTTACAAGCAAAACATGATGTCAAATCAAAACATAAAGCAAATTTAACCACATTCTTTTTATTTCAAATATTGAGGCTCAACATAAATATATTGTCTGTCTGTATTATGACTGATGAATTGTAGAATGGATTACTGGCAGCAGATATTGGATTAGAAAACTAATCCCATCTGAATAATGATTAAGAAAGCACTTACGTACATTATGTGACTATCTGCTGAAATGCTTACTCCTTGACTGCTGTCAAATGTATGGATACTAATAGATTTTGTAAGCAATTACTTTTTTCCCGAATTCAGAATAGAGGTCTATGCAGGACAGATTTTCCAATTCCTCCCCACACAAGGCTTCAGAAGTCACTTTGTTTCATTTGTCGCAGCAGGTAAAAGGAAGGTGCTTTCACTTGCTCTTGCATACAACCCAAAAACATTGAGAATATTCGAACCCTGTGGCTGTAAACAGTTTATTTTGGTTGCACAATAGACAAATAACCCAAAACATAAATTTGAGTATGTTTTTTATTTTTAGGTATTTATATTTTGGGGGAGTTGCACAAGTCATTTCTTTCTCTCATTTCCCACACACACACATCAACATCTTCCCTCCCAAACTCTGCCTTCAAAATCTGTCCCGCACCACACTCAGCTGCATCAAGTCCTGCAGGAATGCAGTCTTCTAAATAAGAATATTCCTTTAAAGCGATTTTTGCCAAATGATGGTGATATTTGAAAGCACCAAAACAAACACACCCATACCCCAACAGGACCTCACCCCTATTTTGAAATCTCCGCCCCACACGTACGTACACAACCATGGCGATTGTGGAAACAAGTGAAGATGACACACGAGTATATTCAAACAAAAGCCAACATGGATAAGTTGTGTGAAACAAAGCAAAATCAACGTTACTCACCTATCAAGAAGAAACAATGCAACCTTGGCGTCCGATTCGAGCCCTTCCCGCTCCTTGGATTTCTCTCCACCGCTGGGAAGCTGCTCCGGTATTTACGCGGGTCCTACCTCTTGACTGACCGTAAGCCTTCTTTTAAATGTTTTGTTCCTCCAATATTTTCCTCTTTTTTATCTTCCAATTCTCTCTATCTATAGTCGATCTGCTAATATCCTTTCTGTGCACTCAAATTGAGCGCTCTCTTCTCTATCGGTACAAGACACGCCCCCTTCCTGCTGATTGGCTACAAATGTGTTTTGGGACTCGGTCCGACGCTGTGGTCATAAGCGTTTCTCAAAACTCGCTTAGTGCACCTTTAAATAGCAGGTAAGAATGACAAAAGTCCATTCATAGTCTCAATATGTGCATGTCTGTGCTTCTGCAAAAGATTAAAAAGATTACAGATTTCTATTATTACGATAATAGGAACAGTGTTTATTAGACTATGTAATAAATCCAAACAGTCATAATAAAATTATGTTTGGTATCCTAACCAAAACACTGATAGTAATAGAACAAAGAAGAGAGCAAGGATATAATATACTCTGAAACAGAGCGCCAAAGAACGAACGTGTGATCTGGTCAAAACAAAGTTTGTTTAGAGTTCATTTTGTCTTTTTTTTTTTTTTTTGTCAGTCCACTGAGGACAGAAAAAAATTTGACAGTACCTAACTGAAGAGCTGCTGCAAACACATCAGCATTTCTATAATCAGATGTTTAACTACTCTTTCTCACTCATTTCTGTTGTGTGTTTTCCTATTGAGAGAAATTTATTTACTCTTTTAAACTGGTGCTGGCATCGTTAAAATGTATACCATACATTTCTCAATATTTGAAATGTATACCATTGCTCCCATATTTCTAAATTCTGTTTAATCCCCGAGTGAAGAACGAAGAAAACGTTTCAGAGAATATACTGGGGCCTCGAAGCTGTAAAGGATGGGGATTCGGATAGACAGAAACACAGCTGAACGAATGAATGGACATATGGACGGACGGATGGTTGATTGGATGGAAGGGCAGAGGGACAGACAGGAGAAAGGATGGATAGATTCATGTGTCCATTGATGGCATGATGAACGGAATGAATGGATAGACGATTGTTTTCTTAATTACATTCTGCAGTGAAACAACATTCATAAAGTTTTGTAAACAACTCTCTGCAATATTTAGGGCATTTTTAGGTTCTAGTTCAAGTTGCCCTGAACGAAAGGGTGTGGTGGAAGAAAAGAAAGAAAGATGGTAAGAGAGAGACATGAAAGTGAACACATCAGCTTCTCTGGTTCTCTTATCCTCCTCCCTGACCTCATCAATTATTCATGCCATCCATCCAGCCAGCCCAAAGAACATCAATACATTACTGGTGCTTTCTACACAACAAAAAGTCCAGACCACAACAGCTTTCTCTGCCTTTACACACTTCCACACTCTCAATGCATTTCTAATCCTGACAAATCAATGGATGGGCATCTATTCTGACAACTTAAAGTGCATCTAGATTTTTTTCACAAATAATTTTTTTGGCCAGGCATTTTTAAGCCAATACACTAGTGTAATTGTAAAGTCAAAAGTCTCTACATTGCAAAACCACATGCATCTAAATTTTGTGCTCAACTAAATAATGCTTGTTTTTAATCACTGGCTAATAAACTTAGATTCTACTTACCAGTGACTGAGTTAGAGGATAAGAATTAAAGGGGTCATATGATGCGATTTCAAGTTTTTCTTTCTCTTTGGAGTGTTACAAGCTGTTTGTGCATAGATAAGATCCCTGAAGTTGCAAAGACTAAAGTCTCAAAACCAAAGAGATATTCTTTATACAAGTTAAGACTCTGCCACGCCCCCTAAAACCATTATTCTGGCTGTAGTGTTGTTGCTGCCGCCGGCGTCATGTCCTGGAGACGCTGTGTTTCATTGCGAAAGCGAAACTACTTTGTTCGGGCTTCCAAAAGAGGACACAACTAGAAATCAGTGGTTAAGTTGTATTTACAACACCGTTCCAGAGCAGTACAACGCAAATATTGGAGTGTGTGCAGCACATTTTACGGAGGACTATTTCCTGAACTTGGAAGCTACAGTGCTGGCTCGCACAAAGGCTGTTTCTATAAAGAGGGGCAATTCCAACTTTGCAAAGACAGTCTGGCGCTTCTGACTCACAGCCTGTAAGTACATTTCTGCTACTGACAATTCAAACGCGAGTTTTGAGCAGTGTAGAGTAGTGCTTGTTGTTTGTCGTTTCTCCGATCACAAATGCAGACATAGTAATATTT
Organism: Tor tambroides; assembly: GCA_021397915.2. Lineage (NCBI taxonomy): Eukaryota > Metazoa > Chordata > Actinopteri > Cypriniformes > Cyprinidae > Tor > Tor tambroides. The sequence goes on along the minus strand of JAFVLL020013848.1, from coordinate 28,022 downwards.
ACGCGGCGCGATGCAACATGACGCGTAAAAAGACAGTATAAGTCATTATAATCACGTTCCCACTGGATGCAACAAATGCCTCGTTTGTAATGGGTTTTATTGGTTTTGTGTGGTCGCGCCGTGAAACGCCATCACAATATGGTGAGGGGCGTAACATTTCCATCTCACGCTTGAGGTATTCGGCCAATCACGGATAGCTGGCCAATCAGAGCACACCTCGCTTCTCAGAACGATGAGCTTTGTAAAAATCGACGCGTTTCAGAAAGGCGGGGCTTAGAGGAGCAACAATAATGTACAGTATGTGGAAAATAATGTGTTTTTTGAACTTTAAACCACATAAACACATTGCATTACACCAAATACACAAAATAATGTTCTTTTTAGCAACATCATATGGCCCTTTTAAAGTTTAGCACATATATTTTCACTTTGAAAGCTTTACACTAGCAAACATGGGCAGAGAATTTGAGAGGGAAGAATGCATTCAATATTTAAAGTGTCCCTATTATGGATTTTTGAAAATTCCCTTTCATACAGTGTGTAACACAGCTCTAAGTGAAAGAAAACATCCTGCAAAGTTTTAAATCTGAAAGTGCACCGTGTATAAAGTTATTGTATCTCAAAAGAAAGAGTCGACTCTGAATCAACGAGTCGTTTTTAAAACGAATCCCAAGCCGTTTCATGTTGACGTCAACATGAAACATTAGCATATTGCCCGCCCACTTGTTGGTCTTTTCGCGTTGGTCTGAATGAAAATGTAGTGTCATCCTTTGCCATACATGGAGCGGTAAATATAGCTGTTTCTATGGTAACAATGCAGCACTGCTCTCACAAACGCTGCTTTATCAGGCATTACAGCCATGATGAAATGAAAATTAGACCAATCGACCAATCACCGCAGATTAGCGTCACGCAAAGGGGTTTGGAAAAATGAATCGTTAAACGAATGGTTTGGGAGTCCTTGAGCAAGTAAGGTAAAAATAAATGCATATTATAAGGCAATGAAAGTGTTTTTTGACCTTGCATGCATGTCAAACGGTTGTTGGGGACTTCCAAAACCAAAATATGAACCTTTCATTACCCATAATAGGGGCACTTTAAATAAAGTGGGAAAACTGCAGTTGTGTTTTTTGTGTTGTCTTTACAGCACACTGTTGTCATTGATATCAGTCTCTGATATTCTGTAAACTCTCGTGCAGGCGCTCGACTCACCGCAGCTTTACTGAGAGAGAGAAAGCAAGAGTCTCATATGCCACATACTGTATACAGGCAAAACAAAATTTATTCAGACACCTTCAACATTTCTCACATTATCACAGTTTATTCTATAGTTTTCTATAGTTTAGAAAATGGTAGTAAAATATGACAAGAACTCAAGTTAAACAAATTCATCTTGATAATGTCAGAAACAGAAAGGTATGTGACAGTACATGGTCAGGTCAAAGTGTCAAAACTTTATCAATTTTTTTGATCAATTTTAATGGTAGTCCACTGTATGAAGAATTTTTGGGTATAATATGTCACATGCTAATATGTTTACTTTATTTTGCTATCCTCACTTACATAAATGAACTATAGCGTCCTGCACTCACTAGTAAAAAAAAAATAATAATAATTTTTGGTTTGACTGCAATTTATGTCCTACATGTAAGTGGTATTCTTGTTATTTACTTTAAAAAAAATAAAAAAATAAAAAAAAAAACCACAGAATTTGTTTAGAAATTATTCATTTATTTTAGCTTTTTGCATCTTTAAGACCAAGCAGGAACCAATGCCTTTCTTCGGTTCCTTCGGCGGTGGGCGAAACTAATGTGCAATCGGTAATCTTATTTGCTAATGCCCACCGCCCACAACTGAGCAAATGCAGTCAACCAAAAATGACTTTGTATTTGGAATTAATACGCTTTAGTGCTCAGCTAGGCTTCTGTATTTGGAAATGTTAAAACAATAAAAGGTTAATCAGTTTTTACTTTTCCAGTCACTTATTTCACTATAACTTATCTTTAAAATAATAATTAACTGTCCATTTGAGTGACATAATTGAGAGGAATTTGGCAAGCTCTATTCTCATTTAACATTCACAATTTTATGTTTAATAAAATATAAAATTAATAATTAAATAATTAAATAAAATGATTTTAAGTTATTAAGTCTAAAGGCATACTCTCCCATACTTGACTCTGTTCAAGCATAATATAATGACTCCATCACATAAAACAGACATAAAACAGGTAATTTACTATTTAAAGAAAATTAATATAGTTGACACTTGAATGCTGTTGAAATTTTCAGTAAGCTTTTTCAAATGTTCCAGCTTAAATAATTTATTAATTTAGCAAAATGCAATGTATTATTACTTTAAGACATTCTGTTTCGAATATAATGTATAAAATCTTTCAGTTTACTTTAATAAAAGCCACTTTCCAAAATGCAAATGCATCCATTTCATAGAATGACTCAACAGCAACAGTATTATCTATGCTGCGTTTGGAGATAGCAAAAATCAGAACGACTATCTTGGTCACGTAAAATAAACTGATTTAATCTAACATTCATTCTGCAAGACTTTATGAGTTAGCATTGATGTTGAAGTTCAGTGTGCCTGTGACTGCTAATGACGACAGACCTTTCTACTAAAACGTTTCATCTGTCAGAGTCTGGAGATACCCTTTGTCATCCCTAGCAACACCAATGCTTTTCAGTGTTCAAAATTTATACCAAACCACCTTTCAACGGAACCGTTGGGGTAATGGGGGACCGTTAAAAGAAAAAAAAAAAAACTTAAAGAACATGCCTGCACATGTCTAGTCTAAGACAAGAAAGACCAGTGGCTTTTGAGGGCTCAGAGTAAAGACTGGGGTCATGTTTAGAGCTCAGACAAACCGCTGCCAGCTGCTCTGAGATTCCCTGACATGCTCATCAAGCTATCAGTTCTGGGCATGAAGAGCACAAAGCAAGCAACTGCACCAAAGAGAAAGCCGCCCATCACGAGGAATACAAATGTCATTGAATTATGGCTCTGAGAAGAGCAGCTATTTCTGCTCACAGACTCACAGACGTTTCCAAAAAACACAATACTTCTCTGTAGAGACACAATGTTTCATTTGTTGCTTCTCTCAATGATACTGAGTTTAAAACAGCCTCCTAAAATATTATTAAAGAAAAAATGCTTTATTTAATGAATAAAAAAAATAGACATTAAAACAGTTTAACTTTAAACAATATACTTCAATAACAAGTTTTAAGTCAAGTCTCTTTAATGACAAAATTTCAAAATGCAGCAATTCATTACATAAAGCCGGCAAAACATGAAGCTGGCATAGATAGAAACAGAGATGAACGTTTCATGTTAGGATTATAATAAAAATGTGCCCTGGTTATTAGTATTATTGCAGTTTTGTTAAAAATGTGCTAGAGATTCTCAAAACATTATTAAAAAATAAAACAGTTTAACTAAGGATATATTTGAATAACCTTTTTTGTCTCTTTGTTTACTTTTTCCTTCTGCCTGAATTTTTCCATTTCAGACTTGTCTTCTACTCAGACTTTGAGCTTCTCCTCATTAATAAATTTGCACTAAACCAGGACTTCTTTGTATGTTTTCATATACACTTTCAAGAAAAATCATACTTTCAATTAATTTGCTATTTATTTATACAATTTGTGTTTTATAATATATAATACTATACTAACAGTGTCTGTCTACTAATAATGCAATGTCTACCATCAAGCCAAGCATTTTAGTTCTATTCGTTATCACATACAAATTCAAAAACTGGGCCATGACCATTAGATTTTTATTCCATGTGATAATAAATGTTTCACCACATAAAGCAGTTTCATTTTTCATGATTTCTATTATTCAATAGTGAATAAATCTCCATCAATCCACTGAGCCTGAAAAGTCCAAAAAGAGTAGATGTAAAAAAAAACAAAAAAACAATCCAAATAGTTGCTAAGTTGAGGAAATTTGCAAGAAAGGCTGCACACTCATCATGTGATGTACTTAACCATGCAATTTTCACATTGTTTTAAGATGACTCTTAATTGGAATTGGAATTGCAATAGGCACTGAAGAAGGTCCAAAACATTTGTCTTTTCTTGGTAAGCTTCAAAGTGCCTCAAACTGACAAATCGCCATCTGATACTGTACCATCACAGTACCACAGAACTTTATTATAAGCGATTCAATATCTTTGGTCTTGCGTGTGATGACAAACGGGGATTTGAGTGAGAAACCTCATTCTCCACATGCATGGAAAAGATCTGATAGAGTCGCCACTGTCTGACACAGGGTCCCATCTGAGCACATACACCACATCAAATGAAGAGCCACAGCTCAGTGGATAAAGAGTGCAGCATTTTCACACGAAAGGCTTTTTAGAAAGACTGAAGAAAAAGCATTTCCTATCAACTTCTAAAGATTGTGACACTAGTTGTGGTTGACAGCATTTTTTTTTTTATGTAGACCATCTTAAGTCATATGTGGCTAAACACAGAGTTTCTGTGTTCACTTACTCAAAAGCTATTGTCAATGAAACAATACCTCAAGCAACAGTGCAAGGAACGTGACTGGATTCATACGGAGCTGATAAATATATAAATGTGTTCCTGCTCATATTAGCATTTACAATCAATCACGGTTCAAATTCAGCCAAACAAGGGCAAACGCTCTCAATGCCAGATCAACCCCGTCTCTAAGCAACTCGGCCTTCTTCAATCTGTATGCATTCACAAACAACACAAACTGCCAATCCACACTTTCCTTTAGTGAAGAGAAATGAACGCTTCTGGAAGATTCTGTCGTTGGATTTTATTTCAGCACTTTTAATGTAGATGTGGAACAGCAAGAAAGCAAGATCAAACATCACCTTTCAATAACACAAGCCCACTGTTCAGAGACAAAAACGCATTTTTCTCCTCAGTTTTCCTGGGATTATGGAGCACAATTTGATTGTTTGGATTCCCTTCAAATCTAATTCGCTTGATGTGGCCCGTGGCGCTGGAATCCCAGTCAGAGTGAAAACAAACAGTCCATTCTCTCCAACCGGCTCAAACAATCGCCACTGTAAACAACTGCATTTTCTTTCACTTCTTTCTTCTCTGCAGCCTTTCCAGGGTCTTGACAAAGTGGTACAGAATCAAAAACATACACTGACATTTGCACTTAACTATCCGTGAACTGCAAATGTTCCTTCTGATGGCAGTTCAGCTAATATTAATTTAGGTGCAGTATGTAATATTGGTCCGCAGTCCAAATTCAAAATATTGGAGAAAGTTGTTTCTCTCGCCCCCTGAGCTTTTTAAAGCTCACGCGGGTTGCCAGATGCAACAAGGAATAAGCGCAATTTATAACGTTAGCCAACGAGCCTTGCAGTGTGAGGCGATGAGTTGTTTTATTCTTGTTTAATATTCTTTCTGTCATACAGCTTTTTAGATGGATGCCGAGGCTTTTTAGGTTGGATAGAATCCAGGGTTGGGTATTGTTTGAATTTGATCAATTCTGATTCTTTTCGATTTCCAGTTTCGATTCCAATGTGATTAAAAAATGAAGTCAAACAGTTAGATATCAAACATATTCATTCTGTGTCTCTTTTCGCAAAACATTTAGTTGAAGCTGAATACTATGGGAAAAAAATCAGCAGGCTACATGAAAACTGGACTCGTTTAAGAGCTTTTTGTGAGCAAATGATTCTCTTGAATGATTCAGTGACAAATACATTTTAACAGCCCCTTTTCGCTACCTACTGGCGGAACAATGTAATCGATAAATCTTTATTTGAAGTGTCAAATTACTTTCAAAAGGTGATTTACTCTATTTTGATCGCTACTGTACACATCAGAGTTTATATCCGAACTGTAACGTTACTTCTGCTATTATTTGAATGTTTGTAACACTGAAATAATGATACTGTGTGGCTGAAAAAAACGTGAAGCTGTTTCATTCATGACAGCTGCTCTCTTCAGGGCAGTGGCAGCTCGAACGCAGATTTAAATGATCGTACGCTGCAGGGACGAACCAAGAGTGATCACAACTTTGTGGTTGCACACATCAAAGGTTGAGGAATGAAACCGATGAATCTAGGAATAGAATCACGTTGGTGTTTCAATCGTGTTCGTGATCTTAAAGGATCTGTTAAATTAAAGTGCTTTGTCATGTTGGTGGTGACACCTCTCTTGCAACATGTTTAGCTAATCACAAATATTATACTTAGGTTTTTCGGCTTCTGATCACAAGTGTAGCTGAACTTTAGAGTGCTTAGATTAGCGAGCAAGGTCCTGGCAGATTGCTAGGTCAAGTCCTCACAGAAGAAAAAAAAAAGGAACCGCACATAGGAATCGATAGGCGGAATAAAAATTTTAATTTTACAAGAACTATCCGATTCTGGAATTGGAATCGAATTTCAATTCCCAACCCTAGTAGAATCTGGGATCTCAGCTTGTTTGCTGGCTTCAATGTCTGCAATACTCTGTTTTCTCCAACAACTGGCAACCCAGGGTATCGAAATCCTATTGGGCAAACTGTCAGTGGGTGGAGTCACACAAACCAAAACAAAAACAGAACATTCCAACAAGGAACACACATTTCAAAAGTAGAATAATTGGCTGTAGCATTGTTTTCTGAGAAACAAATATCTGCGACATATGGTATTTTTATGCTTTAGTACAGTCAAAAATTACATAAAGCACCTTTGAGATTAATAATGAACTAACTGTGATTGAGTAATTGACAGTCAGAGTACAGGGGGGGAAAAGCTTAAACAAGCCATTACTACAGGACAAGGCAAATTAGGCAAATTTTAATGACATGAGTGTAAAAGATGACAATATTCATTTATGGATGAAATACCCCTTTTAAGCATGAATCCATGTGAAACTGCAGCACTAGTAGCATTTTTTGCCTCTCATTTGCATAAAATGGAGCATTTCTCAACTTTTGACTCACACCGGTTGCTGTGCTCTGCTGCCAATCCCACAATCCCTGCACACAGCTTCCACAGAGAACGAAAGCACACTATGGTTTTGGAGTCACAAGGCGACTATTATCTTGGTATAGAATGTGCTATTTTGGTCTATATGGACAGCGGTGAAGTGTGCATATATCACAAAGCTAAGATATTCAAACGTAAGACCGGCAACATAGTCTATGCAGAGGCAAATTCTTAGCAAGTGCATGTCCTGCTCTATACACTGTGCTACTTTAGGCTACTTTGGTATAAAAAAAAACAAAAAAAAACAGTAGCAACTGGTATTCAAGGGGTAACAGAGTGACCAATGTCTATCATAATGTACTACAACAGGCAACTATGAAGCACAAAGAATTTAACATTGTATTGCAATAGCGTTCTGATTATAATGTTATGTATTTGACAGATCTTGCACTGTATTTTGCATTTGACAATATTTACTGTGATTTTTCATCAAACACAGTTTTAATGATGATTAAAATGTGAAAAGGTAATGGAAACTATTAGGACTTTTACTGTGGTTTATCGTGAAACCGGTAACCATTTCATTCCTTGAAAGTGTTTGCATTCAACTATATGAGTACATCATGTTTTTGGCCTGCAGCGTATCTTCTGAAAGAATCTGGCATGAATTCACATGTATTATTCCAAACCCATGAAGGCAAAGAAAAAAAAAAACATTTGCTTCTTATATACAGTATGTAAAATCGATCCCAGTTCTGGCCAATGTTCAGATGTGCAGCATCTGTATGCAGTGTTTGAAAGTGAATGTGTGTGTTATTTGCGAGTAGGTTTACAGTTGGTGTGAACAGCTGCAAAATGGGACATCAAGTAGTTATGAGAAATCTAGTGTTTCAGTCAATCATCTGGACTACATTCAAGCAACTGGCCAACTGCTTCCTTGGCCACTATAGTATAATCAAAAACCTAATAGCAGAAACAAGCCTTCCACTGCAGACTGCTAGATATTGTTATATAGATATTGTTATATTCACTGAAGCATTTCACATTACCATGTAAAAACCTTATTGTAAGAATATGGTTGTCATTCAGTAGCATGTTATACATTACTGCATCATAAAATTGGCTCTTTAAATATATGTTCTGTGAAATAGCACCATCAGTGAGAAGCAGAGAAGATATTTGGATGTAAGGCTTTAGAAAGAGACTCCACTGACTGCTCTCCTCTTCAGCTGCTGTTTACAGCACTACTGGGACTTATTACGACATTGAACATCATTCTCTATTACCCTGCTTTAAAACCGTCTAGGACTAATGGAATCTGACTTTGCAGCAGAGAATGCTTCTGAGCATCTTACGCTTTCTGATGAATTTGGCAAAATCAACACTTGAAAAGTTCCACATTTGAATGGACTCAAGCAGAATAATGACAGTACTGTCATTAGCAGAGCTGCTTAATACTGAAATGAACTTATTTCATAATTAATGAACTTTTCACGGTTATTGAACTGAACTGAATCATTTTTGGAGTTTGCATCATTGATTCTGTTCTCATGTTCAATACTGTGAAGCTGCTTTGAAACAATATGTATTGTATAAAACTTGACAGAGAATCATCACTTTATCAGACTTTTATCAGTAGAAATGTCTAGATATATTCTACAGTATCTGTAGCACTGAGTATCTTATTTACAGGCTTTCAAATACATGTACACTGCGCTCTGTGAATATAACATGGCTGTGTATGTGAGCAGCCATACTTTGGTGAGTTATGAAACAGCTGCTTGTAAAATTAAAATTAAAAATTGAAGTGCAATTAAACAAGCAGGAAAAAATAAATAAATGTGCATCCAAATACTGGACCTGTCCATGATGCTGCAGTGTAAATGCATGTCAATCAAACAACACAACATTTCAAAGGTCACACTTTGAGGTGCATTTCTCACTGTTAACTATGACTTTTGCCTCAATAAACTCCTAATTACTGCTTATTAGTTATTAATTTAGTAGTTATGTTTAGGTATGGGGTCGGATTACAGGATCTAAAATATGGTCATGCAGAATAAGGCATGGTAACACTTTTTTTTTTTTAAAGGTGTCCTTGTTACAAGTACTTACTATTCTAATAACACTTAATTATGCATAATTATATTCAAGTAACCCTAAGCCAAACCCTAACCATATAGTAAGTACAAGTAGTTAAATAATATTACTCAGTATTTATATGTATAATTACACTGTAACAAGGACACCTTAAATAAAGTGTAACCTAAGGCATTAATATGTGCTTTGTAAGCACTAATAAAGAGCCAATATGCTAGTAATATGTGTGCCAATAAGCAACTAGTGAGAATTGGTCCCTGAACTGAAGTGTTACCGTTTCAGTTAATGGCAGCATTGATGTATTAAAAAAAAGCCATTTTAAGTTGTTTTCTGTGGTTTTTTTCCTGAATGTTTACCTGTTCAACCACTGTTTCCATGTGAAATTCATAGTGATGCACTGACTGCAGTTGTATCCACAGACACTGCGGATATTCTCTTTCTCTCGCTTTTCGTTTAGGTTTATGTGGTATGTTATTTTCACATATGATAAATCATTTTAGCCTTTTACCATTTCACTTCCAAACTGTTGGGATATGCACATCATAATAAAACGTTGCCAGATTCATGTTCATCTGTTTTGGATAAAGCCAAATGTGCTTTTATCACCATTTAAGAACTGAAAACTATGAAGTCAACAAAATGCCATTTAATCCGGAGAGAAAAAAAAAAAAAAAGGAAAATTAACAAGAAGATGTTTGTGTGGGTTTCAACTTCAGCCCTGAGGTCTCATCTGCTGACGTAAAGCTGCTTTTTCCAGTGTTGCATAATTATTAATGGCCCAACCAATTAAAACGATAGAAGAATGATAGACATGGAACTTGCAGGCCACTCAAAGGTGTAGATACATTACTGCAGGACAGGCTGATGACGCAAGAAAGAAAGAGAAGAGAGATAAGCCACTGAATGAATAAATGAGCAGCTAAAGAGATGGCAAGACTGATGCCATTTTGCCTCTGTCCTATCTGACAAACGACAAGGAAAAACCTTTCAGCCTTAACCATGAGCACTCAGTGCCTTAGGCCTTGTTCACACTACACTCAACTCTGATTTGGTTTTCAAATCTGATATATTGCACTAACTCTCCACTGTTTAAGTGATGAAATCTGATCTGTTCGTTCAGATAGCCTGATGGTGAATAGCTAGTGTATCCACATTGGTTGCCATAATAACTTTGGGCATTTCCACAACAGAAATATCTCTGGGGAGGCATTTGAGGACCAGATTCTGCAAGCTCTAGTTTGACGGTGTGGAAGTAGTTAGGTCAGTTTGAATGAAGTGGGAATTCAGCAAATTTGCTTTCCCAAAGCATAACTGGACACGTTTCTTTGGAAGTCCCCATTGGTGAGATGGATGTCTTCATCACAGTGCATTGCAGCAAATACTGATTTCACGAGAGCATCACTTTTACACATCTTTGCATTTTTCTAAACATTCTTGTGATGCACCATCTCTATAGAAATTAATGAATTTGCAGTGTTCTTAAGAGACTATCCTCAACAGAGTAGCAGTCAATGTGGAAAAAATTTATAATAATAATAAAAGTTTATAATGAATGTTTATAACAATATATTTATTTTTATGATAATATAATAATTAGTGCTGTCAAACAATTCATCGCGATTAAATCGCATCCAAAATAAAAGTTTTTGTTTACATAACATATGTGTGTGTACTGTGAATATTTATTATGTATGCAGTATATAAATACACACACATGCATGCATATTTTTCAGAAAAAATATGCTATGTTTATATATTAAGTATATTTATATATATATATATATATATATATATATATATATATATATATATAATAAATTATATGAATATAAATATATACATAAATACATGTAAATATTTTCAAAATATATACTGTATGTGTGTATTTATACACACATAATAAATATACACAGTACACACATAGATTATGTAAACAAAAACTTATTTTGGATGTGATTACTCATATGACAGCACTAAATATAATATAACATAATATAATATATATAATTTTGATGAATTGATATCAGAAGATAAAGATTAATGAGCTTTTTTTCTAAAACAAGAAAATAAAAACTATCAATTAATTAGGTAAACATAAAAATAATCAGAAAATCCATAAGCATTTGTCCACATGCAGCTCTCTGACCTTTCTAAATGGTAGTTGGTCAATCATGTTTCATGGGAATCTAGGCACATGTAAATGTTATTCACAGAAAATATTCATTTTAGAATGAATGGAAAAGTTGTTCACAAAAGAAACAGGATTTAATTCTCTACCAAAGCACTGCACCTTTATTTGACGCTACATACAATTATTCACAATGTTCAGCACTGGAAAATTAACTTGGTCACTCTCTAATGGATTTAGCTCATATTTTTTTATTTTCAGTCAGCCAGGCATTTGTGCATTTGTTCCGCCCCTCAGAGAAATCAGATTGGTGTTAAAAAAAAAAAAAACAGACAGAAAACATGGCATGGCAGACTATAAAGATGTAATTTACAATGAGGAGTAGAGAGTGCACATTTCATCTACAGAGGAACACAGCATTTTCTTAAAATTATATTAAAGGAAAAAGCTCAGATCCAAAAACTAGTGAGCTGTTTACTGTCTGATCTTACTGTAGGCAGCTAACTTCTAAAGCCAGTCGCACATCAGACAAAAAAAAGTTTTGCAGACCTGGATGTGTCATTCTGTATTTTCATACTCAACTTCAAATTCAACTTCATGGAAAAAAAAACATGCAACAACACAAACGGAAATGTTAGAAAGTGTAATGTTGTATGCAATTTGGTGTATACTTTAAGCTGTCAGATAACAAAATAACAGCCTTGTTATCAGTCCACACAAAATGTATCTTATAGCCAAGGGTGAAGTCAGAGTGCACATAAGCATTAATTATGTTAAGCAGCTTCTGGAGTCATAGCTGGGCACCATCACTGGGTACATACGCTCATAGAAAACTTCAGATTTTAAAAATGTGGTGCATCACAGTTTAAATCACATAATTTAAATAATTCACTTAACTCATTCATTCAAAAACATTGATTTATTCAGGAACGAAACACCATATGTTTGCTCAGAGAGGAGCAGCTCTTGATTCTGCTTTGGTTTTGTATGAAGCCATTTTCATCATTTTCACCATTCATCCCCACCACAGTAAAAAAAAAAAAAAAAAAAAAAAAACATTAAAAAGACAGGTGCAATCACTTTCTCAATGTAAAACCATTTTCGGTCACTGTCAGTACATATTCCCACAGTCTGGCTATGAAGACACACAGACAAGTGCTACTGCTCCACAAGAACGCATGTAAACAAACCAGACTTACCTGTTTTTAGGTGAACCAATGCACGATACAGACAAAGATGACTTTGCTTTAGTCTGAAGAAATTTGAATGTTTTCACTTTCCACAAGTGAATCTTACAGAGAACCTTCCAAAGAACTTTTTTCTAACAGAGCTAAATGAAACTAGGCATGAAAGGCAGACCGCCAAATTGTGTTTCCTAATAAGATTCTGCAGTTAAATCCATTCCCTTATGGAACAGAAAACAATCTTTGCCACATGAATACAACTACTGTATTAGAAATGCTGAAATTCAGATTAATTTGAGGAGTTATTGATTTACAGTCATTGGAACTCAAGGCTGGTCACAGAAAATGTCAGACATGATTTTAGGGACAAGGGAGGTTAAGATAAGGACACATAAATCCTAAATACAACCATACATTTCAGTATACACTTTGTAAAAAGATGCCACTGTGTACAGCATCATGGGAAATATTAGGGATGTGCCCGAATCCGAATACAGTATTTGGAAAGGTAATGATGTGTACTACGGCAACCGTAAAGGGAATAAATAGGATATATACGAGAAAAATATATTTCAGTGTTTTCAGGGAGCCGTTATTAATATGCGGGACATTGAAATCACTTAAGAATGCGCGTTTGCTTTTTACTTTCACTTTTGAGATTCGCGATCACAACATGCAGCCTAATCTACTAAGGAATCACTACTTGCCACACATTTCACAAGATTAGATGTTTGTCGGTGCTCAGGATCTGCAAATCATTCGACATCGTCCGATGTCCGATGACCGATAGGTCATCTCTCCTTACCTCTCTCTGTTTATGTGGTAAGTGAAATTTTATGCACCAGGCCACTGCTAGTAAGCGGCTAACCATGTCCCTTTTGTGGCTCCGTAGAACGCATTATTCGTTTGCCGTGCCTTTCCGAATACGGATTCGCTATTCGGGCACATCCCTAGGAAATATCACACCGACTTGATGGAAATGGACGGATATTGTATGGATATTTGTATTTGTATTGCATGAGCAATTTTCCCATGCCAGACAAACAAGGAGAGATCTGACATATGTAAATGCATCATATTTATCGTGTTAACTCCATTAATATTTAGTAAAGTAGTTATTAAGTTTAGGTATTGGGTAGGATTTGGGATGTAGAATATGGTCATGCAGAATATGAGCTTTATAAGTACTAATAAACAGCCAATATGTTATTAATAGGCATGCTAATAAGCAACCAGTTAATAGTGAGAATCACTGGCTTATACTAAAGTGTTACCGAGTTTTCCTCTCAGATGAGAGCAAGAGTGAAGAAAATGAAGGTGTGCAGGAAGCCCTTATTTGGAGATGCTTTTAATGCAAATTACTTGTGGACAAATCCAAATGTATTACCAATAGATCAAAGGTAAGAATAATGTAACTGTACTTTTAATAAAAAGTATAGACTGTAGTCCACACAATTGGAAAAACTAATAATTAAAACAGTTTTTTTAACAATTAAATAGTACACTACATGTTGTCACGATGCCTCAATATTCATCAATGTCTGTCAAATAATTTTTTTTTTGCATTCAAGGAGAAGATGTTAACTTAAAACTGTGTTACTACATCCTCCATACTGCCAAGTGCTGGACACTTTGTGTGTGCAATGCAGTGTGCTCTGGTTGTGTACTGCACATTTTGGCAATTTCATTTGGTCATTCATATTCCATTCATACAGAAAATCTGCACACTGTACACACACTGCAAAAACACTACGAGTATGGGAGCATGCTGTTACAAACATACCACAGATATACTACTATTGGAATTGGATAGCAACAACAAATGCTGTAATTACCATGTGGGCAAGCTCGAGAAGAGATTTGGGAATGGCTAAGCTACTTTGACAGACATGAAAACTTTGTTGTGACACATTCATGAAAAATTCTTAATGACACAAGAAAGCTGATGAAAGAAAAGACAGCAGAAGACCCACAATGGTATTCAGGGAGATATCTTACAAGAAGTTGTTTTGTTGGGTGTGTTCCCAAGAAGCTATTTTTGTGAAAAGACGAGCAGCGATTACAGTATGAGATGGTCTACTTGACAAATGGCAAGTTCAAATCTGTAATTTGTGTTTTGACATTTGAGCCTATCTTCATGTTTCAGGATGCCACTAAACCGCCAAAATGAGAGTTTCCTCCATGTTGTATTTTTAGCCAAGAGGTTATGATGTTTAAATATTCTATTGGTCCAAAGTTGTTTCACTAAGGCAAAATCCCATTTCTACACCTTAGCCCTTCCCCTTTCCCCCACCCCTCTGTTTTGGGGTAGTGTCTCCATTCTCTTTTGGTTGGAGGGGTAGGAGTAAGGGGCAGGCCCAGACAGCCCTTCAAATGAAGATTTTTCGGGACCACACTTCAAACGAAGGGGTATGAATTATCTCAGCATACACCGGCTACAGCGGCAATGACTGCCTGAGCGAACAAAAATAACCATAAATGTTTTCAAATTAGCATAATTTTCAACATTTTAATGGCCAGATGTTTACAGCATTTCACTAGATTTGTAATGAGACGCCTTTGTAAACCGGTCACAGAATCTGGAGTTTTCCGTCAGAATAAAAGCTCAACTGCAGTTTCCGCCAAAATAAAAGCTCGGTTTATCTCTTGCGAACAAGGACTAAAATTAAAATACAGTACAGGCAGAGCAAGCTCACTGTTTATTGGAAGAACAATATACGTAAATATTGGGGTGGGAGTTTATATGAATGTTTTTCTGAAGGGAACTGGCTTCAGAGAAGTTTCCATCTTATCACTACTGTTCCATAAGCGCCACCTACTGTCAGAGAGTGAAATTCAGCCTGCCTGCTGTTTTTGTTTTATGCAGGTTTTAGCATAATTTCACAAAGCTGACCTCAGACCATTCTGTTTTTGCTTCAAATGTTGAAATGATACAAATTTAAATATAAAAAACTGCTCATACTACATGTGTGTAATACCTTTGTTTGTATCGTGATCGAAATGCAGTGGTGGGTTCTAATTTCAAATGGCATTTTTTGATTATTAAATATGTTTGGTTGTTGTGGTAGCAGCAACTGCAAAAACATGGTTTCATGGTCAGGAAAAAATATGTATGGCCGGTAAATTTTCAAATCACCAGAACATTTTATTTGCATCATGATAAAAATGGAAGATGTGGCAAAAAGTTATTTTTAGGCCCTGCTTGCAAGTGTAGAAATTAGCTGCGCAAATCCACGTTCATTATCAGCGTGGTTTTGCGCAGCTTGTCAGTGAACAACGGCTCTGTGTAGTAAATGCTGCTCAATGTGAAATCACGCACGTGATGGCATTTACCGCTGATTACAGAACCGGCTTTACTGACAAGATGCGCATTATATATCGCCCGATATTTATTGTGCATCCCTAAAAATAATATACCTGTAAAACACACATTTTCATTTATTTTACAGTGCAATTGTTTTCCAATATATTACTGTCATAGAAATAATATAAAATTATTATTTTATACCTGGATGAGTGTAATTTAGACTGAGACACCCTATCACAACTAAAAAGAGGATTGAGTCACCTTTAAATCTCAAGTACAAGTCAATTCACCTGCTTTTTTCTTTGTTTAGTTTGCACACTGAACCTGTGTTGGAGCTCTTAATTTTGAACTCTCAAAGTGCACCAGATAGAAGAATTTAACTTCTTCCAGGCGGGAAACCTCCGAGGGGCCGAGGTCCACCCACCACAGTCTTACAAAATCCTGTGGGAAACACTGGTTTGCTAACGTTAAACCATTACTGACTGCACGATAGTGCCACAACATATTTTCATGTCTCATCAGGGTGACTAGTCCCCCTTCAATAATTAGAAATTGCTAAACTTTGTTTTCTCAAATATGGCCAATTTGAGAGAGAGAGAGAGATGAAAATTGCGTGTATGCGTGTCTGTGCATCTCTCTCTACAACGAGTGAGTTTACTTCAAAAACAGCAATTTCCTCTCGTTGCTGGAAAATATAATGTAGCGATTCAGTAGGCCTATTTAAACTATGTTATTAATAAAAGTCACGCGGCAGCGTTGACAAATTTCTTTTCTCCTGGATGTGTGAGCTGTGTGTGTGTGTGTGTGTGTCAGTAAGCAGCGCTTCAATATAGAACAGTAATTAAAGGCTCTAATGCACACCAGTAAAGGTGTGTGTAGGGGTAGGGGAAGGGGTATAAAATAGAATTGGGATTGGGCCTAAATGAATTCACAGGTCACCACACTTGAACTTCACAATTCTTTATATATTCTACTTACATAATTAATACTTTGTCATATTAATATGAATAGAATTAAACAAAATGATTCATAAGTGGTGTTTATATAGAGATTAGGGCTGGGTATCGAGTTCGATACTTTTTAGGCACCGACCGAATTGCCTCGATACCACCGAGTATCGAAAAACGTCTTGTCGTTCGGTACCAAATTTCGATACCTAAGGGGTTAATCTCATCAACGTCAGTGAGGCAATAAGCCTGCAGCACTAGGTGTGTTTGACTAGAAGCGACGCGGCGCTGATTGATCAGTGTTTGACATCCGCAGAGCGATTCTTCGAGAGCGCATGGAGCATAGTCTTCTCTATATCGCGCGGCTGTGTTTATACACACAGACTGAAGCGCGCATGATTTCAGCGTCTGCCGTCTCACTAAATGAGGACATAAACACATGAATAACACCTCCAGAACTGCTCTGAGAGTCACTTCATGAGCATTTTACCATTTGATTTGAGTAAAACTAGCATCATATCATATACACACAGAACTGTAGGTATTTACGGCAACCCGTCAAAATAAAAGTTCGGTTTAACTTGGAAGACACTGCGGCAGAAATATATTACTGTTGTTCAGCAGAATGTACATACTGCTACTATTAAAATTATTAAAACTTTATTTTTTTAAGTAATGATCATTTCTTCCATGTTTTAATTTGAATAGTAAACCCCCTTTGTTTGCCAAAATAAATAAAGTTTGATTTTCAATAATTTAAAGATAAATGAAGTTAATGTTTTATGCCTTCATTTGAAAACCAGATACAGAAAACAGAATTTCTGAGGAAAAAGTAGATATTTCATAAGGCAATTTTAAGAATAAATTTGAATAATTTTGAACTCAGTTGTCTTAATGCATTCAAATAATTAGACATACTACAACACAGAATTTAATAACAACAAAACATATGGTGAAAGAAAATAAAACACCCACTTATGAAAGTGGATAAAGATTTTCAATTTCTGGAAGTCTTTAACAATCTAGAATAAATGAATAGAAATGATGATTCTGTCTGAGCTATGCGTTTTAAAACGAACACGCACTAGTGTAAACTGAAAACTATTTGAACTTTATTAAAATTATTTGCACTGATTTATTGTGTTGGATATATTTTGTTCCTTTGTGCAGTGGCTCAGGAGATGAGTCTTTGAGTCTGTATCAGTGTCAACAAGCTGAAAAAAATAAAACCAAAGTTTTTTGAGATAATGTAATCTTGTTAAAACTGATTTCATAAAATTGGTATCGAAAAAAGTATCGTTCAGGAACCGGTATCGAACTCAAGGTATCGGTATCGGTATCGATATCGAAAATTTTTGAACGATACCCAGCCCTAATAGAGATATTTCCTTATACTGTTGACTGACATGCTTTCTAATGTCAGGCTACTTTTCAGCTTTCTTTTTCTTATAAATGGCCCACAACCTATTTATGAATAACCATACCATACCATATAATCAACTAAGAAACCACTACACTCAATAAAGACTGACCCTCTTTTAATATCAGACAGATGTTTACACAGATGGAAAAATCTACTGAGCAACAGTCTTGCAAAAGATTGTAAAGATGATTATATCGTCTCTAATCACAATACGTAATGTCAGGGCCGTGGTGAACATGGTGAGTGTGAGTTAGAGGATGCACGACCCTCCTTGGCGTGTTAAAGACCCCCACGAGGCCATGTAGGGTTGCATACTTCCAGTGCTGGGTAGACATTGATTACATGTAATCTGGATTACGTAATCAGATTCCAAAAATTAATTAGATTACATTACATTACATGTTAAAAAGCTCATAATTAGATTACAGTTACATGTTTATAGATTACATGATTACATATTATTCATAATTTATTGATTTTCACAAATTCTTCTTTTTTTCCCTTTCTAAAAGTCCTACAGCGTCATGTCATTTAGCTTTGAAAGCTTTTGATGTGTGATGTCATTACTGTTTTCATATTTATCAATGTTTGTTCATGTAATGAACATTTTATGTCAAAGGGGTTTGCCTGAAAAAAGTTTGGGAATCCCCTTTGACATAAAATGTTTAACTGAAATACCCCTGAGGAAGTTAATATTTCAATAAATTAACAAGACTTGACAATACATTACATTTAAGTACTGAGTAATATTAATTAACTACATGCACTTACTATATGGTTAGGGTTAGGATTGGGGTTTGTCTTAGGGTTACTTGCATGTAATTATGCATAATTTATTGTTATTACAATAGTAAGTACATGTAACGTGTAACAAGGACACTTTAAAATATAGTGTTACCAATATTTCTGTTTTTAGTGTTTAAGTGTTTTACTTTGTTTTTTTTATTTAAAAATATATATATTTTTATTTTACATTTTTACAATTTTAATCAACCCCACTGCAGTTCTTACATTAAGCCCAGTTTGGTGTAATGGGATGTTTAATGTTGATATCAAAGAAATATATTTTCTTTCTCTGCTTTTTTACATCAATACGCTACATTTACACAAGTTAGGTAAAAATGTAATCTGAAAAGAAGTAATCTAAAAGAGTAACCTAGGTTATGTTATTAACTCCAATTTCCATCATGTAATCTGTAATCAGTAACAGACTACAATTTGGAAGTAATCCACCCAGCCCTGCATACTTCACAATATTAAATATTAACTGTGCCATCATACACTGGTCTGATTTCCACTATTTTATTATCACGGCTAATTTCATTAAAGGCATTTTTATACAAGTTAGAATCTATTAAAAGTAGCTATTGAAACTGAACACCCTCGGGCCCTTCATAGACTGACAGACGCTCTGGGACCGGGAAAGCAGGGACACCCTACAAATCTGTAAGGGGGGTTTTATATTCCTGAAGTCAGTACAGGCCACTGATGCACAACAAGCTTTAGAGATCCTCATATCCCCTTATCCAATACTATTAAATCTACAAAAGGTTGCAGTTAAATGGTAAATTGACATGAAATGCACTTGATTACAAAGACTTCAGTGTCATCTCTCCGACTGCAGCTTTGCCCAGGCTTTTAAGTGGATTCACCGATCCACATGGCACACAGCTGACCTGAAATAACCCTCCAGCTGCAGAGAAATTCTCATCTACGGAGAGTCAAGAGGAACACTAATAGTCTCCATATTTCAACATCCCCTTTTCTTTCGCTTGTCTGCTAAAAACCATTATTAGAAATATCACTTGTTCAATTACACACAGAAAAGTGATAACCCGCTCACTGTATCGCCTGCCCTGACACACACCTTACTGAACGACTGCATTCAGAACAGTAGATTTGGCTATTTCTTACGCTCAGAATGGAGTACTAGCATACAATTTTCTGCATACTGTCCACTGTTATGTATAATGCGCACTTTTTATGTATTATTTTTTAAGTATTTCAATCAATAGAATGTGAACTGCAGTTATATAGTCATACCATCAGTTATTTTTGCATTACATATTTTTGTGCAATAACGTTTTTGCCAGAGAAATCAAATTATTAGATGTTAAAAACCACTTTCGGTTTAATGAGCACACTGAAATTTGAACTGTTTTTTTGGGATACACTTTTATTCCACGCAGCCTGCTGTTGTTGCATACTGCATATTTTGCAAAGTCATCTGGGTATTCCATGTGTAACAGTATACATAATGCATTCTTCAGAAATAATAAGCATGGTATATTAGTATTCTATTGCAAACAAAGTTGGTCTTACCCTGTACACACAAACAATTGCAACAATTTTGTTTTAGTAGCTACAAATCGCACCATGCAGCCAGATTAAAAGGCAAATGTTGCATTTTTGGCAGTGTTTGACTAATGTAATTATGTCCTGTTAAATAATGACATTTCTTCAAAAATATGTTGAAATGATGCCGTTTCTGTAAGTGGGTCAACCCGTTGGGCTCTGCCTGCGAGCCAATCAAATAACAATTGGCCAACTCTAACATATTTAAGAGCAAAAAACGGTCGGATGTCATAAAAGTTTATTATAACGTCTGACTAAAGTTTGCAAGAGGGTACACGCATGCATGATCGTATGCGTGCAACCATAACTTTAGCAGCAGCAGCAGCAACAACAACAACAGTGCACTGAGCACTACATGAAGGATATTGTTTTAATGACATTACAGACAACAGTCACAAGAATGTCAACAAGGACTCTTCGGGGTAAATGTAGACTAAGGTAATGTTTTTAAATGCCTTCACGACTCTTAATGGTTTTGCCAAAAGGCGCTAAAAGTGCAGAAAACCACATCCGCTTGAAAACACATGTGAAACAGTAAATAAGCGCTATGACATTTCATCTAGTTTAGAAGAACAACAGCTATATGTAGGAGCGATACCGAGTTGCACTTGGCTCTCGATGTTTAACACGGATACATTTTACAGCAAAGCAATGCCGTTTTACTTCACACAGGCGTGAAACACAGGAAACAATGACTCACCTCGAAGCTGCAGCACAGTCTGTGTTTATGTCCTTTATTAGATATCCCTGTAATATCAGCGTTTGCTCCTGTGATCGGACAGACGTGGCCTGAAATGACCCAGCAGAGCAGATCAACTCCAACATGGACCCGGAGACACACAGAGAAACGTGCAGCTCTCTCATCTGATCGCTGTGGGGAATCAGAGAGCATTTGACGTCTTGCCAAAGATGTTTTAACCCTTTACAGTAGCCCAAAAACTGTTAATGCACACTTAAAACGAATAACTACCATTGCATCAGATATAAAAGGGTAAATCTCACAAAAACAAAACATGCCTGGTCATATTTCATCCAAAAGAAAAAAAAAAAGAAATGGGATTCTGCATCTATAAATAATTTTATGTGCACTGTGACTTTAATTTGATTGCCACAGTGCCCTCAATTCTCATTATACTAATGTGAAAAAATAATGTATTATTTAAAGGGTATTTGTACATCATGGTAGTGTTTGTTGTACTCTATGCTGATTTAAATAACAAAAATAACAACAATTTTCCTTTACTATAAGCATAGTGAGATGATTGTAATGGCACATCTGCACGAGGGTGTGAAATAGGGTGGTGTGGTCTAGTTGTTACAGATATGAAGGTTCAAAGCCCATAAAAGCTGACTAATGATGAGCTACTATTGATCCATGAACTATCAACCAGATAAAGATCGTGAAACACTAAAACTTAACTAAATTTAAGTGTTCGCACTGTAAGTTAATTTGACGTCTGGATAATTTACAGTACATTCGGCTGACCCTCATCTCAGAATAAAATCCTTTAGGATGATACATGATACATGACCTGGAATTATTCAGTAATAACAGCTGTCTGACTGTACGTTATCCCTTAGAGTAAAGTACAGTGGCTGCTTTACACTATAGCCCAGTGCAATAATACAAGTAACGTATAAATGAATTCAAATAATGAAACAATATAAGCAAAGATTTTCTTGCTACTACTAAAGCACTGGATGCTCTTTGGAATGTCAGTTCAAATTGTCATTGTGCTAAAATTAGTAAGACGTTCATCTCTGTTGTTCAACATT
This sequence comes from Tor tambroides, assembly GCA_021397915.2. Lineage (NCBI taxonomy): Eukaryota > Metazoa > Chordata > Actinopteri > Cypriniformes > Cyprinidae > Tor > Tor tambroides. The sequence continues at coordinate 5,870 of JAFVLL020013848.1, read as the reverse complement.
TCACTCAAATTATGATGAAAAAATAAAACATAAATGTAATGTATATATAATAATAAAAAAAATTGCTTTGCAAAAAGACTTTTGGACCTGATTGTCTCTTATCCATTTTATTTTGTCTGTGCCATAAGTCTCACAATATCTCATAAAATGTTGACAGTTTTTATAGTTATATTTTATTTGTTTTCTTTTTTTATTCACAATTTGAGTACACTACTCATACTAAAGATAAAAATGAAGTCTTCATGATTTCTCCCATAACAAAGAATTCTGAGGAACAGGCTATCCATCTGTAAATATACAGTATATGGAGTGTGTTTTATTAATGTATTTAACTGCCACAGAACACATTATGACAGCATTACACATTCATACAGGAGATCAAAAGTAGAGATTAAACAAAACTGTTTCTCAAAAGCAGCTGGTTACAAAGCCTTTGAACCTTGGACCTGATTAAGGTTTATAAACTCCATCGTCACATGATATCGCAACAACAAAAAAAATCTAACTTGGCACTTTCCAAAAAAATGGTACACTCTGATGTCCTCTCAGAATCACAAATCCTTTGTTTTTGTTGTTATTTTTAGATCAGCTATTTTGTAACATAAAATGAGTTAACTGTTAACAGATAAATGAACCAACTAATGAATGTTAAATTTACTCTTAAACTCTACTCGTTCTGGCAGATTTGAATTAAATGGCACTTCACACCTTTGCATCTGCATACTTCTCAGCAGATCATTTTTATTTTGCATGAAGGATACAAGATGTGAAAAAGCGTACTTCTACAGTTCAAGCAGATCTCTTGGCAGGACATTTGTTTGGTATGTCTTCACTTTGATATGTTTGATTTGGTGGAGCTCCAAGTATGTCACAGTGTGTTAACAGTTGAATTAATGTGTGCAATAGCAAAGAAAGGCGATACTACACATATTTTGTTAAGAAAACAACAAATTTGGTTTCAAGGGGCGTTACAACATGAAGAGAAGATGTACACTTCTAGTCAACTGTTTCTCATGATTTTAAAAACCTTTAGATTTAAATGCTTCTGCTTAATTGGTTAAACGTAGTTGTGTAGACAAACTACTTTCACCAACATATACATTTCTATACAAAATTCTAATTTAATGTAAATATGTCATAACTACAACGACATGAAACATGCTTTTTATAAAAGTATCCTACTACTTTAAAGTTATGAAGTTGGTTGTGAATATCCAGAGTGACTGGAGCTGAAAGCAGGTCACTAAATAATTGCCATGGTCCCTGTGTCACAGTCTTGAAGACTTTCATATAATTCTAAGATGTGTGAAACAGCACTAATACAGAATGAACATTTGAACCTTTATGCTGTATTATTTTAATATATATTTTTAATATGGCTTCATTTTTACAAAGAGTTTGAGTTTTGTGACTATGGGAGCCTTGTAAATATTGGCTGCATAAAGGGACCCGCTCATATGAGAAGCAGGGACCATTAGTGTATTTCTATGTTCATACTGTGAGAAAAAAATTTAGCTGTGTGCTCAGCTCCAAGAAATTGTGCAATAAAATCATGTAGAGTGTGCATTGTCTTTGTTATATTTTTGTATTATTAATCAGATTAGGTCAGATGAAAAATATCTTTTTCTTACCTCTGCTGTGTGAAACAAGCAGTGAGCTGATGCAGATTATGTGTGCACAGAATGAAGCCTGGTTTAACCTCAACATTATACAACCTCTGCTAGTAAAATGAAATAAAATAAATGTAGCTAACCAAACCATTTCTTTACCTTCCATAGAAAATTAATTCATTTATTAATTTGTTTGTTTTTAAATAAAGACCGAACTTGTTGTAAAGTACTTCTGGCAATTGAATTCTGGCTTCAAAACTGTGTTCATTTGTGACGATCATGATGAACAAAAGATATAAGAATCATAATCTTTTGTTGGTCACATCAGCTTATTTTCTGTAATAATTCCAAAGATAATAGAAAAATACTTTTGGGTTTTTTGTTGAGAAACAGGGTGATGCTAACATCTGAGATGACCTAAAAAAAATATGTCACCGCTGCAGCACTCTATTACACACTTCACTTTTAACTATGGCATCTACTACAAAGTATAAATTGCCATGACATAATGAAAATGAGCTTTCACTAGGTATCATAAGCTTTTTTGGTCCATTCCAGTCACTTAATCACAGATTACAAAGTAAGGAATATTTATGGAAATGAAAGCGTAGCGTAAGTTCTACCGGAAGGACTCAAATTTCACGGCATACGTCATTAATTTAGTAGAGCCAATCACTGCTCTGCTTGAATTATAAAAGTCTCGTCTTACCTTCCTTTCTGCCATTCACAGGCGTTCATCGAAGTTCCCCTCCTTCCTCCCCACCACCACCACCAGGTTGGTCCCTATCTACTCGTCTGGGGGTAGGTTCAGGCCATGCCTACATCAAGCACGACCTGCCGGTTAACCTCGAGACCTGGACGAGAGATGAGGCCTATGCCAAGACACTTGGAGATCTATTTGCTGGTTTTGCTTTTATTACAGAATAAACTCCCTCAAACGATTATACGCCTATTGAGTCTATTTTGGTAGAACTGTAAACTCTTAGTGCATTTCTTTGCTTCAGGTTACTATTCCTTAACTTATATTCCTATCATACATCAACATTTACTGTGTACACAGTCAAATGCATAGTACATGCTCAAAGAGAATGGTAGTAAAGTGAGCACAATGGCAGCAGAGAATGCATGCTGCCAGCAGACCTGCCAGAAACTGTGCCAAATGAAAAGGATTGCAGCTGTCTTCGTGCAGTGCTAACTGGCCATCAAAGATTCATGCAGTCTAACAGCAGGGTGCTGGGTGTGTAGTTTAATTTCTCTGTCTACAGAGTCGACAGCAGTTTAACCACATTTCAGCATTATGCAGTTATATAAGGTCATTTCTGTAGCCACACTCCACTAGGGGAAGAGGTCATGACTCCAGCTTTTTTGCAGTCTTTTCCAAGCGCTGCTCAAATGCTATGTAAATGTGCAATGAAAAATGGATCTTAACAGCAAAACAACAGAAGACTTATTGATATGGACAGATGTTGGGGGAAGTCAGGGGGCTATGGTATTTTTCTGTCCTCCCACACCTGACCTCCCAGAATAATGCAAAATAACCAGACATACTTTAATAATCAAAGCAGCAAACATTTGTAATAAACGGCAAAATTGGTAACGTAAGAATGAGGCAGTTAATATAATGTTTGATGCAGTGCATGATAAATTGCTGCCCCAAATTTGTCTGCCTCGTAGTACTCGAGGGAGGCAGTGGAAGGGTCATGATTAAAATGACCAGGGGAAGGAAAGGATGTTTCACATTCTATGTATAAAATTAAATGCCATTTGAATAGTTGCTTTGTTTGAGTTATGAATCATTTTTCTAGCTTTCTCTGTACTGGAGTGAGACGTGACAGTTTAATTTATCTTTCAAGAACTAATTACATTTATTTATTAAGATGAAAATGATAAAGCAAATGATTTTATCCAATTCCAAGTGCAATTAAGTGAGGCCATTTACCTAAAGATTAATAACCATCTGTTATATGTTATATACCTTATCATTTTATATTATTTTATTTTACTTATACTTGGTTTTAGCAATTGTTTTGAAAGTTACAAGTTAGCGTTTATTTAGATGTACAAATTGGCTAAAATAATGTATGCTTATAAACAGATTTCCAAAACACTCCTGTCATCTCCCAAATGGTCCACTGTTTCAATAGGGTTTGGCTGGAGGTTGGAAGTTCATTTGACCGCTGACAGACAGAATGTGTGAGGCTGTCTGTCCACAGCAGGCAACACCAGTTGTCCAACAGACCTGATATAATATCAAGGTTCCTCAGATGCAACCCTGGAGGACCTCTGCCCTGCAGATTTTAGTTACAACCATGAAGACACCTGAGCCAGCTATAATCAAGGTCTTCGGAGTTGCTAGAAAAGATAGGTGAGTTTGATCTAAAGGTGGGTAGAGGGATTTGAGCTAAAACCAGCAGCTGTCTAACCGATGATTAGACAGTTGTTAAGATGTGATCTGTCCAGTTGTTCGATAATGTTTTCTACCCCAACATTCCTGGATGACCTGAGGTGCATTTCCCATAGATCGAAAGCTCACCGTTTAACCACCACTGTATGAAGCATTCTTGGAGAAACTAGCTTAAAAAACAGTGTAGAAAGACAGGCAAATATTCTGGGACCACTGGGCTGGGTAGGACAAGTCAAGTCACCTTCATTTATATAGCGTTTTATACAATACAGATTGCTTCAGTTCTCCTCTGGGCTAGGAAAACAAACACAGTTATTTTATGATTCCAGGTTGCATCACAAGTCAGATTTATGGATTACTATATTAAAAGAATTTGTAAAATAGTTTCTTTTGATTAAAGATCAGGATATGTCATGTTGGCATTAGATGGGAGAAATAACCTGTCCAGCATGAAGATACCCTGTTGAAAACCCCTGGTCCTTAGTTGGTTTAAGCTGATCCTGAGCTGATTATAAGCTGGTTATGATCTGATTTAAGCTGTTCGGATCCTAAGCAACTAGCTCCTGCTCAGGACCAGCTCATAATCAGCTTATAACCAGCTCATGACCAACTAAGGGCCATCTTAAACCAGCTGCCATGCTTCAAAACATACCTAACCAGCATATGCTATTTTTTTCAACAGGGTAGAGCTACTATACCATCCTCACAGTTCATTGCTCTGCAAAGCTCTGCAAAGCAGTAGCATGCTAACATATGAAATGAGACTTCAATAAATATCTCAAGGCATAACTTTTCTTGATTTCAATTTAAAGGAAGTTTAGTCTTTGCCATTGTCCTCTTGTCTTCTAAGATAGCAAATACAGAACAAACAAATACACATACTGTATTATACATACAGATATGATTAGTTGCTCACATCTGATTGAGAGTATAATGGACTCAGATGGGAGCACGGATCCATGGGGTACCCCAGTGGTGATTCTGACAATGGTACCATCCTGGAAACCTTGAAGGATGTGAGTCAGTGAAATGTAGTTGTACAGATTCGTGTCTCTGAGTGGGTTGACAGGAGAATGTGATGATTTGCTGTGTCAAAGGCAGCAGAAATATAAACCAGGAAGAGGACAGAAAATCTAGTTTTAGCCAATTGTAGAAGAGCAATCCAAATGCCCACATTTAAGCCCCATTTGATATCCACTAAGTTGTTATCTGAAAAGACTACACAAGGCTGATTAAAGACAGCTCAGCCACTTTCTTGTCCATTGATGTGCTAAAACCTAATTTTAACAGCTGTCTCAGTGATCCGACCACATGTGCTCATTCCAGACAGATCTTACAACTGCTTACACCTGGTTTTATCATTTGTGTGTGCTTACCTCACATCACCTATCTAGTTTATGTAAATATAAGTTAATGTACAGTACTGTGCAAAAGTCTTAGGCCACAAGTATTTTCACCAACAAAAAATGGTTTGAAATCAGTTATTTCTATCTTTTTCTGTAGTGCATCAGCAGGAAATATCAGTTTACATTTCCAATCATTATTTTTGCCATGAATTGTAATAATCCAGTAAGATTTTTGTTTGCACAAGGAGTCTGAAACAGCCAGTGCTCCACACAGAGATCTGATCTCACCATCATCCAGTCTGTCTGGAATGACATGAAGAAACAGAACAAACTGAGACAGACTAAATCCAGAAGAACCGTGGTAACGTCTCCAAGATGCTTCAAGAAACCTACCTGCAAAGCTACAGTACTGTGAAAAGTTTTAGGCACTTGGGTAAAAATGCTGTAAAGTGAGGATGCTTTCAGAAATAATGCCATAAATAGATTTTATTTATCAATTAACTTCTATTA